>LPNX010618273.1:69897-106927 GCA_001517045.1 Pseudotsuga menziesii | reverse complement strand
GAGAGAGAGAGAGAGAGAGAGAGAATAGCCAGTGCCTTAGAATAGAGTCATAAAATAATCAATGTGCTTGCATGTGCTTGGAGTGAATGTTTTGTGATTGCCTCTTGGTACAAGTTTAAGTTAAGGTGAAGTATGAATAAATTAAATTAGGTGAGGGGGGGACTCCAGATATAGTCAAGGTTACTTGGAGTATGTCCAAAATGACCCTTCATGGCTACCCGCAAGGAATATGTGGGTTGAATTGAGTCTATGAGACTGTTGTTCATAATACACCTGAAGGTGTAATAGATATTGGTGCCTCAAGGTCACTTTTCAAGAGTTCCCGCTTCCTTTGGGTATTTTTCCATCGTTTATGGTTTGATCGAGGCATTGGATTTTCGCCTAATGGTGGTTGATTGGGGAATGTGAAGACTAATTAAACTAGTCACTCACATTTCTTTTGATGTGGCTTGACTGATTAGATGAACCGCAACCAAGTGCAGAGCATACATACCAGAGTCTTGTCAATTTTAGTGAGTTTTAAAGGGTGTGCTTTCATAGAAAGAAAAACCCTCCAGGAACCTCTTTCGGTCCAAGTGGACCTCAATTGGGGAATAAAGGAGGGGCTTGATTTTAGAACAATTATTTACAAAAATTAGAGATAATTAGAAAGCAGAAATGAATCACAAGTTTTCTAATTATTCCTACCACGCATCTATTTCCCCTTGCAAGTCAATCGAGAAGTTGTGGGGTAAGTATCCAAGTTACTTTGATAATGTAATATGGAATATATGATAAATTAATCAAATCATGTTATTTTGCATGAATGAAACTAATATAAAGTGAAAATAAGTAAGACAATGCGAAAAACGACAAAAAAGGCATGAATCCTCCCAGGGGGGATGGGGAATGGGCTCGAAAGAGCCTATTTGGAGAATTTTTTTATTATTTTCTCTTAAAATATCAGTAAAATTATTTGAATCCTCTTGATTCTTATACATGATGAAACCAAGGCTTTACAAATTTCCCAAAATTTAAAATTATGGTCAAAAGGGAGACCCCTGGGGGGATTCAGATGATCCAAAAGCCACTTTCGGACCACAGATTATCCTCTTTATGTTATGCATGATTAAATAAATCAATATTATTATAATTAAATATTCCCAAAATAAATTTGAAGGTACCTTTCGTTCAGCTTACTTTAAACCAAACAAAACTAAGTTAAAACTAGCTAAAACGGTGAAAAAGGAACCAAGGAAAGCAAGCTTTCCTTGGTATCTTGGATTTCCCTTTGGATAGCCAATAAAAAATGCAATGATTTCTGGATTTAATCGTTTTAAAAAATAAAAATAAATCTAGAGCATGCAACCTACATATTCTCTTTAAATTGCCATGCAAAATAGACGATTTCCCTAAACTAGATCTAGAATGCTTTATGAAACCCTTTAGGAATGAGATATAGATTATGAGCCCTGAAATAATAGATCTATGTAATTTTTAATTTGAAATGATAGATCTGAATAATCGCAAATCTTGTAAACAAAGTAACCAGGTAAAATTTGATTTTTTGGAAGAGGAAGAGAGAGAAAGAGTGCAGGAAGCCTTGAAGATCAACCATGGAGCTTTCTGGTGGAATGTCGAGGGACTAAGCCTTTGAGAAAGTTTTGGAGAAAGTGAGGAATCAAACTCAATCAGCACCCTATCCAAGCTAGGAACCTGCAAATTGATCCAAATACTTGCGAAAATGCTTGTGAGATCTGGTTAATACATATACAGAGATTCATAATAGCATGCATATAAACTTATAAAACATGTTGAATCTATATCTCTAAACATGCATAAAAAGGAAATATATGGCCAATAAACTTATTAACAAGCTCCTTTCCTATCAAGATCATAATAAACTTATTATCAATCTTTAGCAATGGATCTACAAACAATCAACAAATTATGAACATAGATACAGGTTACCTCAGTAAAACATGGCAATGCTCATCCACACATACAATAACATGACACCGTCTTGCCTACAAAGCTTATATTTATTTCAAATGAACAATAAAAATAGTACAATAGCAACAGCACGTAAATCCTAGATATAAATATCTTTCTAAGAGGTAATATGTGCTTTATTTATAGCAAAAATAGGAGATTTATCCTAGGGGGTGCAAATCCCAAAGAGAGAGAGATTGCAGCTACATGTGGAGTGAATTTAGTCCTGATCTATGTCTAACTAAGCTTGATCTGAGTCTCGCTGAGTGCAACTATCAATCAAAGAGTTGATCTATCTAACACCTCAACCTGTTGACTGAAGTATTCACCAAAAATTAATCAAATGGGCCCACACGTGTGGAGGAGAGAGAAAGGGTGCAATTCCCAAGATTGCATGTTGTGGTGCACTCCCATATCAACCCAGATCACCTCCTTTAGTCAAGGAATTATCAGATCCGATCAATCCCAAGCCGATGAGACTGATTTCAGTCAAATTAGAGAAAATCCGAATGATTTAGGATTTGGGGTTTTCTCCATTATTTAATTAATTCATCAATTAAAAAAATCAATATTTGATTTTTAGGGATTTTTGACTTGAGTGATGGACAAATCACTCAAAACTTAGAAAAAGTGTCTCTAAGGGTTTACATGGTGCTCTAAGCTTGAAAATGAGCACCCCCATGACTAAAATTGATTTCTGAGCCCACTTTTATTACAAAACCAATTTTTCCAATTAGACTATTAAAAAATAGCCTAAGTTTTGTGGAAAAATTAAAATTAAAAAAACTTAAAAAAATTAAAAAAATTAAAATCTAGGGGGACTTAGACATGTTCATATGACTCAACTATAATGCCTAGAATGTTTATGCATTGACACATAGACTCTAATAACCTCAATAGACCTAAATGCCAAGTTGACCACTGTTGAAATATTGTAACTTCGAAGAATATTCTATATGTATCTTTTGTGGTCCCCAATGGTCCTACCGGGAGAACCACTTGTATTATCTTTGTACCCCGATGCTTCTAATCGGAAGAACTAATAAGAGTTATGAGGTAGTCCCCTCTAATTGTAAAGGTGGGTCATTAGCAACCCAGTGTGGTTACTTGAGCCTACATGTGTAACTAGAGCCTACATGATTAACTCGAGCCTACATGTCGAATGAGTTAAATAAAGTGAACGGATGAATATAAATAGGGGTGTGGTGCTCCTCATTTGGAACACACATCCTCACTTGTGTAGTGCATTAGTGGAGAAGAGAAGTAGCTGGAGAAGGAGGAGGATCAGGCTTTGATCCCCTTGCTGGTTTTATCTTTTATCTTTTTGGGGCATCTATATTGAGGAAGATTTTGCTGGGTTTCTTCCTTTAGGGTATTCCCAAGATAAATATTTATGTTCCTTTTGTATGGTTGTGCTTATCTATCTTTCGGTGATCCTATTTATATGCTTTTGTTTTGAAAATGTAATGAAATACTGATGTCTTAGCTAAGCATATGAAAAATTCAACATGGTATCAGAGCCACCCTAAGAGAAGGCATTGTGTAGCTACAGAATCTAGGGCTTCTTACTTTTTGGTTCTCTCTCCACAATCGATCAGCAAAAGAAGGCTAGGCTGACTCTCCATTGAAGGGCGCATCTTTCTATCGAAGCGGAATTCGATTATGAGCATTTTCAGTTTTCGGTGCGGAAATTAGGGCTTCTTGTAGAAGAATAATTTTTGAGTGAGCCTAGCATAGGATTTCTCTCCTCATAAAAATCAAATTTTAGAGACCTGGATCAATATTTTTGGTTGGGTGAAACTCCAGGAAAGTCAAACCCTAGTTTGACCCCAAGATAGAAAAACCCTAAATACTAAAACTACTAAGTTTTGGTACATTCCCTATATCCAGATATTTTAGAAGTTCCAGGAGATGAAAATTGCAGAGACTGAAGATAAAATCCTTATGTACATTGTGTCCAAAATTCAGCCTCATATTCACTATATTCTGGGATAGATGATCCCTCCAAGTTAGGGTTCCAGCCTCTTCCAGAATTCATCCCTAAACAGGACACCTGGGGATAATTGCAATATCTTGGGATACAGAGGTCCAAATGGAATTCCTAAAGATGTTCTAGAAAGGGCACGGAATTTAATTCTCGTGGTCTGAACTGTAAACTTAGAATAAGAAACAGTGACATGTGGAAGTCCGTACAACTTCGTTGTTCGGAACAATCCTATAACAAGGAACCTTGGGAAAATGATCATAAATACAAATTGCTGAAACCAATTATAATGAAACCTATGGTGTTGGATCAGGGACATTCGAGTTTAAATCAGTGAGAAATTTCAGACACAGAGGAGCAATAATTTTGGAGATATCACAGAAACAGTGACAGGCATTTCTGTAGAAGAAATTGGAAAACTAGGGCTTCCTGTTCCGGGAGCTTCCCTCCACTGTTTTCTGAAAAGGAGTACTTTGGACAGCTCCATTTGAAGAGATATATATTTCTATCCAATCAGATCTGAAATATTCCAAGTTTTGAAAATTAGGGTTTCTGTGGCAAACCCTAGATCAGCCAGATCTAGAACCAGGATGGACACCTCAAATCGGTAAGATCTAATCCTTTGTTATTTGCATTTAAGGTTCTCATTTCAAAGTGATATATCACATCAGCTTGATGATAAGCTTGGTGAAGTTGACAAATTCCAAGAATGGAAGCATTTGATCTCTCTAAAGAAAATGAATTGGACACCTTCATGAGTAGAGAGGTTCCAGTTCCAGAAGGAGATGAGGCTCAAAGCCTTACACAAGAAGAACTTGATCAAGGCCAAGAAGATAATTGTTGATTCAATCATGGATCAACTTGTACCACAAGTGTCTTCTCTAAAGACACCGAATATTTTTGATTCCTTGATCAAGATATTTGAGGATAAGAACATTAATTAGAAGATGGATTTGAAAAAACAGTTGAAGAATGTGAAGATCCAGAATGCAGAACATCTTGAAGCGGTAGAAGAAGAATTGGAGAATGCAGAAGTGGTGATAGCCACCTTGAATGGTCTCCCAGGATCATAGAATTCATTCATTCAAGGAATCTGTGCCAAAAGGAAGTAATTACTTTCAACAAACTCTGGGAAGAAGAAGAATCTTGACTCATAAGAAGAGAAGAAGAAGGTGGGAGCAATTGAAGATCAATCTCTCACCATTCAAAGAAGATCCCTCAAGCAATGAGTAATGTGAAGAACTCAATTCTTGAAGAACCTCTTATCCATATTATCATTTGGATAAGAAATGATGATGTCATGAATGAAGAATATGATGAAGTAGAAGGATCAAGAAGGAGTCTACCCATGAAACGAATAAAAGATAAGTATTCAATTGTCATTGCGTGATATTGTTTTGTTATGCATTTGATTATATTTAGTTGATGTATTATGCATGATAGATTGTTTGCATTAATGATTGTATACTACTAATATGCTTGTGATGGGTAAGTAGCTCGTGGTTCCATACAACTATCCATTGCTACTTATCAAACCTCTTTGCTGACATATTGGATTAGTGCACAATCTCAATGATGTCATGGTAAAGATGGAAGACATCTAGAAAGTTTCCGTGAGACATGGATGAATGTTGTATTGGCTAAACAATTGTATGATGCATAATAATTTGTCGTTATGCAGTTCTAACCATGTAACTGGTGCATTTGAATTGTAGGAAAGGTCCTGTACAACCTTCTACAAGAAAAGAAGGATGAGACTTGTTCCGAAGAACAAGTAATGACAATTCAATTTTCACTCCAATGAACATGAATCTGAAGCTCCCAGGGTCAGAGACACCATGACAGAAGAAAGAGCTTCAGAGAGTGGTAGATCCACCTCGAAGGATGAATACCACCATGGGTATGAGAGATAACTCAAGATGAAGAAAAGAATGCTATGAAAGAAGCTATGATCAAAGAATAATAGTTGATCATGGGGAATGATGTATACGATATGATTTCGTGACATAAAGGGAAGTACATAGTATCTTCCATATGGATCTACAAGAACAAGTGTACAAAGCAAAGTTTGTAAGTTTCCTTTGAAAGAATAGACTATTTCATGGCATACTCTATCGACAAGTATATGTCAAGCATAGAACCACCTATACAGAATGAAGAGGGAAGATGATACTCCACTTCAGGGGGAGTGACTACAAAAGATATCTGAGTTCAACATGGTACGACATGATGGACAACTTCTTGATGGATCGAGACTTTACCAAGAGTAAAGTGGGTTCCAACCTTCAAGATTTAATGCAGAAGACTAGGATATGTTGATGACCTGACAAGATGAACTCATGAAAGATGTTATGATGAAAGAATACTCAAATGATGTTTGGGATATAATACTCAAACCAGAAAGAAAGAATGTGGTATCTTCCAAATGGATCAGTAAGATAAAATATGCTACTGATAGAAGTAAGGAAAGACTTGTGGCTTCTCTTAGAAAGAGGCAATTAATTCTGAAGAGACACTTACTCCAAGAAGCAAGGCATACTTTCTTCAAAACTATCATGGTAGTTTCTTCCATGATGAAGTAAAGACAAGCCTTCCTTAATGGTATGATTGATGAAGAGGTTTACATCGAATAGTCACAAGGATTTGAAGTTGAAGATAGATGGATTCACGCATGCAAGTTGAAGAAGGCCCTCTATGGCCTGAAGCAAGCTCCCAGAGCTTGGTATGGAAGAATAGATAGTTTCCTGATGAGCATGGGATTTGCCAAGAGTAAAGTCGATCCTAACCTTTATCTCAAGGTTGTAGAAGATGAACCTGTCATCCTGTTATTATATGTGGATGACCTATTTTCTGACAGGGAATGAGAAACAAATTGTAGAATGCAAGAAGAAGTCTTGTCAAGAATTTAGACCTTGGTCTAATACTTTATTTCCTAGGTCCAGAAATATGAAGGAATCTTTCTCAATCAGGGAAGGTATGCAGTGCAAAGTTTGAAAAGATTTGATATGTTGGAATGTAAAGTCATGGCCACACCCATGGACTCCAACCTGAAGCTATTAGCTTATGACTCATCAGATTTAGTGGATGTGACTCATTACAGATAGATCATTGGGTCATTAATGTACTTAACAAATTCTAGACCAAAAATTTGTTTTGTTGCGAACACCTTAAGTCAATATCTTGTGCAACCAAGACGGGTTCACCTAGTAACCGCAAAACATGTGATGAGATATCTGAAAGGGACTATAGACTTTGGTCTATACTATGATGGTAGCCATGAGTATAGATTGTATGGCTACACAGATGCAAATTGGGCTGGAAGTATCTCAGATAGGAAAAGCACATTAGGTAGATGCTTTTGTTTGGGGTCTTCTATGAGTTCATGGTTTAGCAGGAAACAGTCCAGTGTTTCTCGTAGCATGGCTGAAGCAAAATACATAGCAGATTGCTCTGCTAAGTTGTGAAGTCATATGGCTTTGGAAGCTGATATCAGGTCTCTTTGACCTGAAGATGGATACTACAATGATTCTATGTGATAACCAGATTTGTGATGACAGAGAACCCTGTGTTCCGACTGTAACACATAAAATTCGGTATTTATACATACAAGATAAGATGTAGATGATTATGTTTCAGTATTTCCATACTAAAGATATAGATGATGTTTCAGTATTTACATACTGTAGATATAGATGATGATGATTCCATATTTCTATACTGAATATAGAGATGATGATGCTTTCAGTATTTCTATACTGAAGATATAGATGATGATGCTTTCAATATTCACATACTGGAGATACATATGGTGATAGTTCAGTATTCACATACTGAAGATGTAGATGATGATGGTTTGAATGATGATGTACTGATGAAGCCTCTGTCTCGGGTAAAGTTGGAACACGGGTAAAGTTGGAACACTTTCGAGACAAGATTGGTGTTGTTCGAAAAGACCTTCCTCGAAAGGGGGAGTAGTGATGTTACAGTGGGATTATATCATCCCTGGGCACTTTCCCTAAAGTGATCCGAAGACCTTGGTCGTCAGGAATGAAGAGGGATTGTATCATCCCGGGACATCTGTCCAAAAGTGATCCGGTGACCTCGGTCCTCGAGAATGAAGAGGGATTGTATCATCCCGGGACATCTGTCCAAAAGTGATCCGGTGACCTCGGTCCTCGAGAATGAAGAGGGATTGTATCATCCTGGGACATCTGTCCAAAATAGATCCGATGACTTCGGTCTTCATGAATGTGGTGGGATTGCGTCATCCCTGAACTTCGGTTCAAAATGTATCCGGAGGTCTCAGCCCCCGTGAATGTGTGAGGGATTGCATCATCACTGAACTTCGGTTCAAAATGTATCTGGAGGTCTCAGCCCCCGTGAAAGTGGTAGGATTGCATCATCCCTGAACTTCGGTTCAAAATGTATCTGGAGGTCTCGGCCCCCGTGAAAGTGGTGGATTGCATCATCCCTGAACCTCAGTTTAAAATGTATCCGGAGGTCTCAGCCCCCATGAAAGTGGTGAATTACATCATCCCTGAACCTCGGTTCAAAATGTATCCAGAGATCTTGGTCCTCGTGAATGTGGTAGGATTGTATCATCCTTGAACTTTGGTTCAGAATGGATTCAGTGACTTTGGTACTCGAGAACATCTGTTGATCCTATAATTCCCAGAGGAAGGATTGTCTGAGTTCCAAATCTGTGTTGATCCCGTAATTCTAAAAGGAAGGATCATTGAATTGATCCCATAATTCCAATAGGAAGGATTCTCTAAGTTCCACAGATGTGTTGATCCCATAATTCCAATAGGAAGGATTGTCTGAGTTCCACATCTGTGTTGATCCCGTAATTCCGAAAGGAAGGATCGTTAGTAACTCCGTAAAGACCTAAATCCCATAATTCTGAAAGGAAGGATCATTGAATTGATCCCGTAATTCCAATAGGAAGGATTGTCTGAGTTCCACAGATGTGTTGATCCCATAATTCCAATAGGAAGGATTTTCTGAGTTCCACAAATGTGTTGATCCTGTAATTCCGAAAGGAAGGATCATGTTGATGTTTTGATGATGTTGATGTTTTGATGATAATTATGTTTTCATGGTGATGATGTTTTTATGATGATGATGACGTACTGATCGAAAGATCAGTGTATGATGATGATGATGTACTGATCGAAAGATCAGAGTATGATGATGATGATGTACTGATCGAAAGATCAGAGTATGATGATGATTACGATGTACTGATCAAAAGATCAGAGTGTGATGATGATGATGTACTGATCGAAAGATCAAAGTATGATGATGATGATGTACTGATCAAAGTATGATGATGATGATGTACTGATCGAAAGATCAGAGTATGATGATGATAACGTACTGATCAAATGAACAGTATGTGATGATAACGACGTACTAATCAAAAGATCAGAATATTATGATGATGATGCTGTTTGAGAATTGAAGTATGATTATGGTGTTGATCACGATGTTACCGATCAGGTTGCTGATCGAAAGAACAAAATGCTGAAGAATTTGTTGCTGATCGAAAGATCAAAGTACTGAAGATGTTGCTGATCGAAATGTTGAAGATGTTGTTGCTAATCGAAAGATCAAAGTGCTGAAGATGTTGCTGATCAAAATGCTGAAGATATTGTTGCTGATCGAAAGGTCAAAATGTTGAAGATGTTGCTGATCGAAAGGTCAAAGTGCTGAAGATGTTGCTACTGATTGAAAGGTCTAAGTGCTGAAGATGTTGCTGTTTGAAATTTCAAAGTGCTGAAGATGTTGCTAAATATGTTGCTGAAGGTGTTGCTGATCAAAAGGTTAAAGTGTTGAAGATGTTGCTGATCAAAAGGGCAAAAGATGTTGATGTTGATCAAAGAGTTGCTGTCGTTGAAAATTGAAGACGAAGACTATATGATGTTGAAAAGCTTCCAATGATTTATAGATGTGTTACCCTGATGATGTTGATGATGTCCTCTCCTACTATTGTTTTTGTTGTTGTAGAATACCCTTCTCGTTAAGGGGGAGTGTTGAAATATTGTAACTTTAAAGAATATTCTATATGTATCTTTTGTGGTCCCCGATGGTCCTACCAGGAGAACCACTTGTATTATCTTTGTACCCTGATGCTTCTAATCGGAAGAACTAATAAGAGTCATGAGGTAGTCCCCTCTAATTGTAAAGGTGGGTCATTAGCAACCCAGTGTGGTTACTTGAGCCTACATGTGTAACTCAAGCCTACATGATTAACTCGAGCCTACATGTCAAATGAGTTAAATAAAGTGAACGGATGAATACAAATAGGGGTGTGGTGCTCCTCATTTGGAACACACATTCTCACTTGTGTAGTGCATTAGTGGAGAAGAGAAGTAGCTGGAGAAGGAGGAGGATCAGGCTTTGATCTCCTTGCTGGTTTTATCTTTTATCTTTTTGGGGCATCTATATTGAGGATGTTTTTGTTGGGTTTTTCCCTTTAGGGTTTTCCCAACATAAATATTTCTGTTCCTTTTGTATGGTTGTGCTTGTCTATCTTTCAATGATCCTGTTTATATGCTTTTGTTATGAAAATGTAATGAAATACTGATGTCTTAGCTAAGCATATGAAAAATTCAACAACCACCCCATCTTTGGAGGTATTGAGTGGAAAACTCAGAAATTATCAGTTGTTTATTCAACAACCAATAATAACCAAGGGAAAAAACACCCTAGGATGATTAGATTGACAAATAAAGTCCACGAGACCGAGTCTTTTACAAAAACTATCATGCTATAACATCTTATCAGAACTCCCCATGGGGTATGAACATTTGATATAGTACAACAAGAACCTCCCAAAAGCAATTCTAAAGGTATTTTGAAGTTCGAACAAATCATCTTTGTCCAGTTCAGCAGGATCAATTGATAAAAGCCACTAAGTACAATTTAGGTGGTAACAAACAGCATGGGTGTGGATAACTGGATGGTTTAGACCCTCAATGCAACATTAATTGCACCAAATCAAGCCAAATTTGGGCAAAATCCCACTCTAGTGCCCCAAGTCAACTTGTGTGTCCACATTCAATGAATGGGAGCACACCAGCAATGATGGTTATGCATATGTGGCTTGATGACTAGGCTAGAGTACCGTTGTGGGTCATATCACCTCAACTTGACATGGCATATGTCCACCTAAGCACCCGTAGTTCACCTCATGGTGTATTAAATCTTAAAAATGCAATAAAATTGACTAATTAGCGTAACTAAGGTACTAATGATGGATTAGTGTTCTAACACCCTCCCTTAATCCAACAACTAAGTATGCTCATAAAATGATGAAGAACTTGGCAACAATGGATCAAGTCACCTCAATTACATAATCAAAAATCTCAATTTTTATTTGTCCATGTGAACCGAGGAAAGAAGGAAAACCACATGGAAAAAACCTCCCCTCAAGAATGGACATGGGGCTGGACCTGAAATGATATAACAGAAAATTACCATCCTTCACTCACCCCAAGCAAATATATTAGGTAAGTGAAGGTCTTCTCAGTGAAATCCTTGGTAAAAATGTTGGCAGTTTGCTCGGCGGATGGGAAATACTACAGTGAGATCACCCTGTAATGCACTAAGCCCCGAATGTAATGAATGTGAATCTCTATGTGATTTTTCCTCTGCCTCTTTACTAGATCAGTAGATATCTTGATGGCACTCTGATTATCCACCCAAATTTTGGTTTTAGAATCAATTATGACACCAAACTCCTGAAGAGTTCACTGCAACCAAACACACAAAGTTGCAGCATTAACTGCTGCCCTGTATTTGGCCTTTGCTGATGAAAGTGAGATGGTATGTTGTTTCTTACTTTAACAGCAAATAGGACCCTTATCAAACATGAATACAAAACCCGATATTGACTTTCTGTCAATTGGATCACCAGACCAATATGAATCAGAAAATCTAGCTAATTGAAGTGAGGAACTAGTTGTGGAATGTACTCTGAATTTCTTAGTTCCCTGGACAACTAAAGAATTATTTTAGAAGCCTTCCAATGGAGCTCATGTGGTTGGTGCATGTGTCTTTCTATAGTACTCACAGCATAAGAAAAATCAGGTCTTGTATGAGTGAGGTAGACCAATATTCCCACTAGTTTCCTATAGAGTGTGATATCCACCATTGGGGAATTGCCAAATTCATACAATTTAATACCAGAAAGAAAGGGAGACTTGGATTCCTTACACTCAGCCATATTAAAATTATTTAGCAGGTCTAAAGCATACTACATTTGACTCATCATGATGCATGTTACCACCTAAGTTGTACTTGGTGGTTTTTTATCAAGTGAGCCTGGTGAACCAGACAAATATTTTTTGTTCAGACTTCAGAAGACCTTCGGAAGTGCTTCTGGAAAGTGCTTGTTGTACTATATCACATGTTCATACCCCATGGGGGAATTGTAATAAATGTTCTAGCATGATAGTGTATGTAAAAGACTCAGTCTCTTAGACTTTATTTGTCAATTCGATTAGCCCAGGGTGTTTTTTTCCCTTGGTTATAATTTGTTGTTGAATAAATGACTGATAATTTTTGAGTTTTTCACTCAATACCTCCAAATTTGGGGTGTTCGGCTTGGCATTTAGGCATATTGAGTTTATTAGAGTCTATGTGTCAATGTATAAAAATTCTAAGCATCATGGTCGAGTCATATGAACATGTCTACGTCCCCCTAGGTTTTTAATTTTTTAAGTTTTTTAAATTTTAAATTTTTCCATAAAACTTAGGCTATTTTTTAATATTCTAATTGGAAAAATTGGTTTTGGAATAAAGGTGGGCTGAATAATCAGTTTCAGTCACAGGGGTGCTCATTTTCAAGCTTAGAGCACCATGTAAACCCAAAGACCCACTTTTTCTTAGTTTTGAGTGATTTTCCATCACTTAGGTCAGAAAGCCCCAAAAAATCAATTATTGATTATTTTAATTAATAAATTGATGAATAATGGAGAAAATCCAAAATACTAGATCAATGGATTCTCAATCGATTTGATTCAAATCAGTCTCATCGGCACCATATTAACCAAATATTGCAATTCCTTGACTGAAGAGGCTAATCATGGCAGATCCAGAGTTGAAATTCATCCTCCTTTATGGGGAATTGCACCCTCTCTCTCTCCTCCACACATGTGGGATCTTCTGGGAGCTCTGTGGTTGATGATTCACTCAGCAGGTTGATGTGACAGCTCAATCAGCCCTCTGATTGACAGTTAGACTCAGTGGAATCTTAGTTTAGCCTCATATCAGGAATTGATGGGCTCTCCTTTAGCTGTAGTTGTCTATCTCCTTGGGATTCATGCCCCCTCTGGGTTGGGGTTTCAATTTTTTGTATAAATAAGCATGGGTGCCTCCTTTCCAAGCAAGCTAGAGTTGGATTGAGGAGCTATTTATGTTGTAATACTGTGTAATATATTTTTCTATTGGAATAAAGTGAAGCTTTGGAGGCCAAAATGGTTTAATTCTCTTATGTGTGTGGAATTAACATTGTCTTGCAGCTTTTGTTGTTATCAGTGTCTTTCTCTCAATTTCTACATCTGAATCTTGTCTAGCTTGAATGATTCAGCTAAATCAATAGGAGTATAGTTAGGCAAGTAATATTACTTGTTTTTAAATATCTCGTAGCATATATGTTTGAAGATTCAGATTATACATATTTAAATAAGTTTATTTGCATGTAATCCCTCTCTTTTTTCATATATCTCTATCCAGATCTCATAAGGTTTTTGTGCAGGATTGTTCGTTAGTTTTCAGGTAGTAGGGGTTGGATGAACTGTGGATCTAGCTTGAATCCACTGAGCATTTGACTATTTTGTGAAGGCATTGTCCCTAGGAATTCCACTAACTAGTCTCTTTTGCATCCATTCCGGCAACAAGCGCTCTTGTTTTCCTCTTCCTCCTTCAATCTTTTTAAAATCAGTCTAGTTACTTGTTTTGTAGCTTTAAAATTGTTTATATATATCAATTTTAGGATTCATTTTACATATATCTTCCTTCCTTAAATCTCATAAACTAGATCTCATTCCTAAAGAAATTTTACAAGCATTCTAGATCTAGTTTTAGTGAAAATTATCATTTTTCAAGGCTGTGAAAGTAGATCTAAAGCTTGTTGAATGCATGGCTGTTTCCTTAGAATCTAAAAGTTTATATTGATAAATTTTAGTGCTTCATATTGGCTTCCCCAAAATCAGGCCAAGATCCAAGGAAATCTTGCTTTCCTTGGTTCTTTTTCCGCTTCTTTAAAAACTAGTTTTAACTAAGATTTTTTGGGTAAAAAGTGCGTTCATCCAAAAGTACTAGTACTTTCAAAGTACTTTTGGGAATATTTAATTGTGATAATATTGCTGTTTTTTAGTAGGTATAATAGAAAATAGGAGGAGGTGCTGTCCGGAAAGCATTTTTGGACCATTCGAAACCCCCCAGGGGGTCTCCGTCTTCCCAAAATTTCAAAGTTCACAATTTGTAAACCTTTGGTCTCATTCTGTTTAGGACCAAGTGGATTAATTTCAGTTTTTTGATATTGTAATTTCTGATAATAAAAATAAATATCTCTTCGAATAGGCTCTTTCGAGCCAATTCACCATCCCCCCTTGGGGGTATTCACATCTGTGTTACTTTTTTGCATTTTTCCCTTTTTTCTTTTCTAGTTTAGTATTGACATGTGGGATTGTATAATTTGATAACATTTTTCATTATTCCATATTTTCAGTTCAAAATTAATCATACTACTTACCCCACGACTTCCCGATTGACCCGCAAGTGGAAAGAGATGCGTGGTAGGACTAATTAGAAAATTGTGGTTTGCTTATTTGTTTATGCTTCATCTACTATCATTAATTGTTTTAATAATCATAATAAAATCAAATCCTCCTTGATTCCCCAATTGAGGTCCACTTGGACCGAAAGAGGATCCTGGAGGGTTTTCTTTTTAATAAGAACACATCTCTTTAAAATTTACTAAAAATAACAAAGACTCTAGTGTATATGCTCTGTACTTCGATGTGGTTCATCCAATCAGTAAAGATGCATCAAAATAACTTGAGTGACTAGAATAATTAGTCTTCACCTCCCAAATTGACAAACCATCAGGCAAAAATCCAACGCCTCGAACGAATTGTAAACGGTGGAAAAATACCCAAAGGAGTGGGAACAACTGGAAAGTGACCTCGAGGCATTGATATTTGTCACACCCTAATGGGTGAACTATGAACAATAGTCTTCTAGACTCTGTTCCAGCCCATAAACACCTTGCGGATAGCCATGAAAGTTCACTTTTGGACATACTCCAAGTATGCCTCGAGTATATTTTGAGTCCCCGTTTTTGCCTAATTTAATTCATTCACATTCCACTTTAATTTAAAATATACCAAGAGACATTTGCAAAACATTCTTTCAAGCGCATGCAAGCACATTATTTTCTCTATTTACTACATTTAAGGCACTGGTGATTTATTTGATCAATTCTTTTGATTATATATATATTGAGTGTCATTATTGAGCTTATGTGCTTTAAATCTTGAATCTTGTTATCTTTTGTCTCCACTAGTTAATTTCAAAAAACTCCTAAACAACTTAATCAATATAACACCATCACACTAAATAATTATCCTTAGTAATTTAATAGGGTCTACCCCCCTTGGCTTCGTTAGGAGTTAGCCCGAATGAAGGAGTCAAGAACAAGGTGACAGCCTTGACCTGAGACTTTCCTCCAAGGACACACTAAGTGGCTTGAATATTTCTACCACGTAACCCAGGTGTGTGAAAGGCGGCAACAATACCCTTACTATTTTGCTCAATTTCTAAGCCCAAAAATTTCCTTAGCAATCCTAGGTCTGCCATAGCAAATTCACTGTGCAAAGAGTTCTTAATTTGGCCAATTGAATTGGTGCAACAACTTGTAATAAGAATATCATCAACATAAAGAACAATGACCTACAATTTAACATCATTTTTCTGCAAATACACATTAGGATCTGATTTGCATCTTGTGAAGCCAACTGAAAGCAAGAAAGCATCCATTTTTGCATACCAAGCTCTAGGGGCTTGCTTGATTCCATACAGTGATTTTTTCAGCCTGCATACCAATGAAGGATCCTCTTGGAAACCTTTAGGATGCTGCATATATATCTCCTCCTATAGTTCACCATGCAATAAATCACTCTTTACATCCATGTGGTGAGCCTCCCAACACTTACTAGCTGCTAGTGCAAGAACTAGTCTAATTGAGTCCATCTTTGCAATTTGTGCAACGGTCTCTGTGTAATCAACTCCATAGACCTAAGAATAGCCCTTAGCCACTAACCTAGTTGTATGTTTTATATCAGAACCATCAGCAGCAATTTTGGTCCGGTAGACCCATTTACATTAAACAACTTTCCTCTTGGGAGGAAGGGGAACCAATTCCCATGTATTGTTCTCTTGGAGAGACCGAAGCTCATCTTCCATATTGGGTGTGTACAAGCTTGCTGATATGTCTGTGTTTCATAACTTATCAGAATTTAACAGTGCTCAGCAAGAGCACTATCTCTAGCAAATGAAACCTTACTAGTTTGTGATCTAGTTCTCCTAGGCTCTTGGGGATTTCCTACCAATTCCCTGGCTGCTTGCACAATTGTTTCATCCCATTTGGGCCTAGATGGTAAGTCATCTACAGAAATATCATATTCAAAAACATTCATATCAGAATTATTAGAAAAAATAGAGCATGTTTCATCACTTACATCTTCAAATGGTTGAGGAGAGGAGCAATCCCCCGGTGCAAGTTCAAAGTTTGGAATTGGCTCTTCTTCAAATTTGACACTTCTTTCAACAAACGTTTTTCTAGTGGATGTGTCAATGAGATTGTACCCTTTGGATTCCTCACCATATCCAACCATGAGACACTCATTTATTTGTGGATGAAAGGATTTCCTCTTCTCTGAAGGTATTCTTGCCCATGCTTTTGTCTCCAATATCCTGAAATTTGAGACATCTGGTTTTTCACCAAACCATGCCTCATAAGGTGTCATCCCTTTCACTGATTTGTGGAAGGATCTATTCTGAATGTGAGAAGCATAGTTGATGGATTCATCCCATATCTTGGGATTAAGTTCCCTCACTTCTATCATGCAATTTTCCATCTCTTTGAGAGATATATTCTTTCTCTCTGCCACACCATTTTACTGTGGTGTGTAGGGAGTTGAGTGTTGCATTTGGATGCCACACTCATCACAAAGTTGTTGTAGATTCTTATTCACATATTAATTTCCATTATCAGTCCTAAGAAATTTTATCTTCTTCCCACACTGATTCTTTACTAGTGCTTTCAAAACTTTGAGTTTCTCAAACACCTCAGATTTTAATTTCAAAAAATACACCTAGCAAAATTGAGAGTAGTCATCAATAAATGTAAGCACATACCTAGATACACCATATGAGGGAGTGGGTAGTGGACCAATCAGATCAAAATGCACCAACCCATTTTTTTGTGTTTATCTCCTTTCCTTCCCCTTCTCGTAGCTCTACTCAAGATGCATCCCAATAGCACATCCAATACATGCTCCAGTAGATGGCTGAATTTGTGGAAGAACTTCCACCATTCCTTATTTGTGCAATGTTTGGAGACATCTGTAATTCATGTGGCCAAACCACTCATGCCATAGTTTGGAAAATTCATTGGCATGTGATTGAAGTGCTTGATCACTAGAAGTAGGGAGAAAATTAGAGAATTTGTACATTCTCTCATGATGATCAGCATACCCAACTACAACAACTTGGTTTGTTGAGATTTATAAAATCTCTACAGAGTCAGGAGTAAAGATTACTCTCTTTGGCTCTCTTGTATGGGTCATCTTGTAGACTGATAGAAAATTTGTTGCAAGGTCTGGTACATATAGTACATCTCTGAATAACCCATGGTCTAAATAAATTCTCCCAATCCCTTTGGTCTTGAGTTAAAAATCAACTCCCATTCAAACTGTTGGGCCAACATTCAAACTCATGGAGGAGAATAATTCTCTCCTAGATAACATATGCCTAGAAGCACCTGAATCAATAATAAAGGACGAGGAATTATAAGTACCAGCCGCCAATGCATGAAATTTCTCCTTTCCTTCAATTGAACTGGAGTTGCCATCTTTCTTCCTAGCGCTGTCAGGAACTTGAATGTTGTTCTTCTCCAGCAGCTGTGCCATGGTTTTTATGGTTTTAAATATGAGCTCTTTGGATGGCATCCCTTGTGGAAATAAGATAATTTGGCTTTCTCTTTCCCTTTCTTCTCCTTTTCTTTGGGTGGATTCGTAGCTCCCTCATTGGATTTGAGTTTTTTTTATTTCTTCTTGTCCGATAACTTCAAATTCTTGGACTTGGGTTTTCCCTTTGTTGAATTTGAAACTGCCACTGCTAGTGCTTGATCTTTGGTCTTCTTGGAACCCATTTGGACAAATTTATCCTACTCTTGAGAGAGTGACTCCATGAAATTTTCCAACCTTGGAATTTTCTAGTTTCGAAGGGTGAGTTTTCCTGAGTGAAATGTGCTCGCAAAGACCGAGAACTCTATCCCCAACTTCGAAAGTATAGACAAGATCAGTTGATATTCCTTCTTCTCAATCCCACATTTTTTTAACTGCAATACAAGTGATTTTAACTTGGTGAATAATTCCTAGATTGTGTCATAGTGTGCTGGGCTCAATCTTATCAGCTCATTCTCAAGCTAGTGACCACGTAGCTTATCAGTTTTTCCAAATAGAGACTCAAGTTTCTCCCAAACCTCCTTTGGTGATGTCAAACTGTCAAGGTGGAACAACAACCCTCTTGAGCTGATCAAACACATCAAACCATATGCTTCATCCAATTTGTTAAAATACTTGGCTTTTTCTACAGGAGAATTTGGTTCCACTTAAGTGCCCATAGTAACTTTGAAAATCCCCTTGGCTCTCAATTGAATCACCATATCTACCTTCCATTCAAATAAGTTGAAAGGTGTTAGCATGATGTGGGTGTTGATGTATTTGTAACTTTGGAATGTATTCACCTATGCATCCTATGTCTTGTACCCTGATGATTATTCTGGGATGTGTCTGTAATGTAATTGAGTCATGTCATGCCCCGATGTTCTGATTGGGAGGATCTATAATGTAAACAAGTCATTTCAAGTCATTATGGGTAACCCTCCTATTGTTCAAGGGTTAAAGTCCCCATAGTTCTAGGGAACTAGGGTTATTAAGCTCTCCTAGAGAAGTCGACCCTAGTAGGGTTTAGTCAAGTCAGGAATTAGTATAAATAGAAATCTAGCCTCTCTATTTATCACACACTCACTCACACTCATTTGTAGCGCATAGCCGAGGAAGAACAAGACAATAGGGCTAGGAAGAAAGAGGTTGTTGCTGTCGAGAGATCATCTTACTGTTTTGGGGTTTTACTTTTGGTGTTGATTCTATCTCTGAGGAAGTTGTGGGGTTTTCTCCATTTATGGTTTAACCGAGGAAAAACACTATGTTCATTGTCTCTTGTGTTTGATTGCTATGCTTGTTATTCTCTCAGTTAAAGATCCTAATAATGCTAGCTTAATGTTAAAAATATGACATGGGATTAGAGCTAACCTGAGAAGACACTGTGAAACTGTGGGAACTAGAGCTTACTACTTTGTGTATCTCTCTCCACATATTTTCAGAAAAAGAAGGTTGAAATAACTCTCCTCCCTAGGGGACATCTTTCTGTCAAAGCAGAATCCAATTCTGAGGTTTTTTAGTTTTGGACCCGACACTACTGCTAAAAATTAGGGCTTTCCACAGAAGTGGAATTTTTTAGTGAGCCTAGGCTTGGATTGATATCCTCCCAAAAATCAAAGTTAGGGATCAATATCAAAGTATTTGGTTGGATAGAACTTTGGAAAAGCAAAACCCTAATCTGCTCCTAAACCAACAATGCAGAATTTTAACTCCAAATCCAGATCCGACATCTTGACCTGGTAAGATCTAAATATTTTGTATTTCCATTTGAGGTTCTCAGTTAAGATGTATCATCATACCAAGATTGATGAAAATCTTGAGGGAGCTGATAACTTCCGAGCATGGAAGTATAGGATCTCCCTAGTCCTGGAAGAAAATGAGTTGGACTCCTACATCCATGAGGAGATTCCAGTTCTAGAGGGAGATGAGGCTAAGGACTTACATAAGAAGAAATTGGTTATAGAAAAGAGTATTATTGCTGATTCAATCAAGGATCACCTCATACCACAAGTGTCCTCCCTAAATACAACTAAAGCTATGTTTGATTCCCTAACCAAATTTTTTGAAGGGAAGAACATAAACCGGAAGATGAATTTGAGAAACCAACTGAAGAATGTAAAGATCTAGAATGCAGAAACCATCTAGTCTTACTTTACAAGGGTCTCTCAGATCAAGGAACAACTGGAAGCAGTAGATGAATAAGTAGAAAATGTAGATATTGTAATGACCACCTTGAATGGTATCCCTAGATCATGGGACTCCTTTATTCAAGGGATCTGTGCCAGAAAGAATTTAGTCAAGTTCAGCACACTATGGGAAGAATTCTCTCAAGAAGAAGCTTGGATAGTAGCTTGAGAAGAATAGATGGGAAGTGAAGATCAAGCTCTCACAGTACAATCCAAGAAAACCAGATCTAGCCACCATAGAAGTAAGTACTCTCATCAAAGGAAGAACTATAGAAAGCCTAGAGATTTGTCTAAGTACATTTGCTATACATGTGATGAAAGAGGACATTTTGCTACAGAATGTGCTAGAAATAAAATTAGCTCTCATAAGAAGAAGGGAATCAAGAGAATACATCATGCTCATGCTGCAGAGGATGATGAACCTTCCACAAAGAGAAACAGACAAGTCAGTGATGAAGAATATGTTTTGATCTCCGGTCTCACAGGAACTATCACACATGGAAGTAATGATTGGCTTATATACAGTGGTTCTTCCAAACATATGACAGGAATCAAGGAATCCGTTGTGAAACTATCTAAACATGAATCACCTCACAAGGTGAAACTCGAATATGACTACCAATATCCAATAAAAGGTAGTGGTGAATCCACATACAAGCTAGACTCTGAAAATTTTATCAAGATGAAAGATGTATTGTTTGTACCTGGACTAAATAAGAATCTCCTCTCCATATCTACATTGGATGCAAAAGGAATGAGGGTTGCATTTGTAGATGGCCAAGTTCTCATGTGGCCAAAGGGAAAGTATTTCGATGATGCAGTAGTGATTGGGGAACAAGAAGGAGGAATATACAAATTGAAGGGCCAACCAGAACAAGCTTTGGCATAGAAGGCTTGCACGTGTGCATTACAAAGTACTACCACTTGCAAGCAAAGCTGCTGAAGGACTCCCAGAAATGCAGAAAAAAACATGAAGGTGTATGCAAAGGATGTGTGAAAGGTAAGAACACAAAGAAGATATTTCCAAGTAGCGAGAGCAAAGCAAAAGGAATCTTGGAAATCATCCACTCCGATGTATGCGGTCGAATGTCATCAAGTTCACTAAGCGGGTATGCATACTATGTTTCTTTTATTGATGATTTTTCTAGAAAGGCATGGATATACTTTATGAAGAACAAAGATGAAGTATTTAGTAAGTTCAAGTAATTCAAAGCCTTGATCGAGAACCACACTCGAAAGAATATCAAGACCTTTCGATCAGATAATGGGAGAGAATTCACTTTGAATGAATTCAAAGATATATGTAAAGACTCGGGGATTAAGAGGGAGTTGTCCACTCCCTATAATCCACAACAGAATGGGATTGCAGAAAGGAAGAATAGAAATATCATGGAAGCTGCGAGAGCAATGCTTCATGATCAAGATCTTCCTATGCATCTATGGGCAAAAGCTGCCAGAACAGTGGTGTATGTACAAAACCGTACTCCACACAGAGTGCTCGAGAACGAGACTCCTGAAGAAGTCTTCTCCGGCAAGAAACTAGAAATAAGCCATCTCAGACTATTCGGTTGTCCTGCAAACATACACATTCCGAAAGAAAAGAGGATGAAGTTAGATCCTTCAGGAAATAAGGGTATATTTGTGGGATACTTTGAAAGCTCGAAGGCTTACAGAATATACTTCCCAGGGTTCAAGAAGGTTGACATTATCAGATATGTGACATTTGACGAACATGCATCCTACATCAAATCCAGGAAGAAACCGATAGAAGAACCTGAAGAAACAAGAGAATCTATAGTTCATGATACAACCATGAAATAAGAAATTCAAGAAGAAGATCAAGAATTAGAAAAACCTCAAGAACCTATAGATCCACCTCTGGAGAAGAATCGTCATCAGAGGAAACCTGCTTGGGTACGTGAAATTATCCAAGGTGCAGAAAGATATGGAGCTTCAGAAGAAACACCTAGAGGAAGAAAGAGAACTAGGTCATGTTCCAGTTATGTAGCTTTGCTATGTGACATTATTGATAAAGAACCTTCCAACTATGAAGAAGCGGTAGAACTGAAAGAATGGAAGGATGCTATGATTGAAGAGTATCAATCGATCATGAAGAATGATGTTTGGGATGTTGTCCTAAGAATAGAAGGGAAGTCCATTGTAACTTCCAAATGTATCTACAAGATCAAGCATGTTGTAGATGGCAGCATCGAGAAATATAAAGCAAGAATCATGGCTTGTGGTTTCTCCCATAAAGAAGGAATAGATTATGAAGAAACCTTTGCACCTATAGCCAAATACACTTCCATCAGATTAGTACTTGCTCTAGCTACAGTGATGAAATGGAAGATACACCAGATGGATGTCAAGATTGATTTCTTGAATGGTGTAGTAGAAGAGGAAGTGTATGTGGAGCAGCCACTCTATTTTGAGACACATGACAAGGAATATCATGTGTGCATATTGAAGAAAGCCCTGTACGGTTTGAAGTAGGCACCCGGGAGATGGTACGGTAGAATTGATGGTTTCCTATCCAGTTTTGGCTTTACCAAGAGTAAAGCAGACTCTAACCTTTACTACAAGGTTGAAGATGGAAATCTAGTGATACTCCTACTATATGTAGATGATCTGTTTGTAACAGGTATGGATGGGTTGATTGCTGATACGAAGAGGAAACTTGCTGTCGAGTTTGAAATGAAAGAATTGGGTATGATGCACTATTTCTTAGGCATGGAGGTGTGGTAGAATGCAGATGGAATCTTCCTTGGACAAGGGAAGTATGCAGTAGAGATTCTGAAGAGATTCGGAATGATGGACTGCAAGGCCATAACCAGACCTATGGAATCAAAGTTGAAGCTATTGAGTGATGCTTCATTAGAAGTGGTTGATGCTATGATGTATTGTTAGATGATTGGGTCCTTGATGTACCTGATGAGCATGAGACAATATATTTGCTTTGCTATGAACACCTTGAGCCAGTTCTTGAAAGATCTGAGACATGTTTACTTGATTGCTGCAAAGCATATTTTGAGGTACCTGAAGGGTATGGTTGACTATGGGCTCAAGTACGAGGAAAATCAGAAGATTAACCTGAAGGTTTATGTTGATTAAGATTGGCCTAGCAGTTCCATCAATAGGAAGAGCACTTCAAAATTTTGTTTCAATATGGGATCAGGTGTGATCTCTTGGTTTAGCAGGAAACAATCCTGTGTGGCACTAAGTACAGCTGAAGCAGAGTATGTCGCAGCTTGTTTAGATAGTTGTGAGGCAGTGTGGCTGAGCAAGCTACTATCTGATTTATTTCATCTCTAGATGGATGCTACTTGTATATATTGCGACAACTAGAGTTGTGTGAAGTTGTCAAAGAACCCTGTGTTCCGTGACAAGTCGAAGCATATCGAGATCAAGTATCACTATATTAGGGATATGGTGTAGAGAGGAGTAGTGAAGCTCCAGTATGTTGTGACAGAGGAACAGAAAGCTGATGTATTGATGAAGCTATTAGCTAGTGTGAAGTTAGATTACTTCCAGGAGAATTTTAGTGTTCTCCATATCAAGGTTCCCTCTAAGGGGAAATGATGATATCGAGAGCCATTTTGACATGGTGAGAGGATTAGGTTCCTTCCATGATCAAATGTAAGGGATGAGCCATTTTGTCATGGTTAGAGGATTTGGTTCCTTCCATGTCAAATATGAGTGCTAAGCCATTCTAATGTGACTATAGGATTGGTCCCTACATGATCAGATGTAAAGGATAAATGCCATTCTTGGAATGGAGGCACCTGATCAGTTACCAGGAAAACTTAGTCTGGGACCGAGGGACGTTCTGATATGAATGTAGGATGTAGTATTACATGGTCAAATGTGAGCGCATGGCCATTCTGATGTGATTGAGGGAGGTGTTCCCACTTGATCAGATATAAGGGTTAATGCCATTCTCTAGGAGAATGGAGGAAGCTCGTCAGTTACCAGGAATCCTCAGTATCGGACTGGGAGCTCTTTTGATGTGATGTTTTCAAACATGGTCGAATGTAAGTGTAGAGCCCTTTTGATGCGATGTTTTTGAACATGGTAGAATATAAGTGCTGAGCCCTTCCAATGCGGTGTTTTTGAACATGGTCAGATGTAAGTATTGAGCCTTTTCGATGCGTTGTGTTCGCACATGGTTGGATATAAGTGCTGAGCCATTCTGGCGTGATGTGTTTACAAATGGTCAGATGTGAGTTATGGGCCTTTCTGACAATATGAGGTTAGATGTGAGTGCTGAGCGTGCCTTTCTAACAAGATGAGGTCAGATGTAAGAGCTGGGTGAGCCATTCTTACTTAGGGTCAGATATAAGTGCTGATAAGACCTACATGAAGGGTAGGGCTACAACCAGCATGAAAAAGGGATGGCTCTGTAGAAATTTCTGTGACGAGAAGAATCAAGAAATAGCACCGATGATGATGATCCAGACTTGATGATGATCCATATCAAGTGATGATACAGATGTGATGATGATCCAGAGTTGATGCTGATCTAGATCAAGTGATGATCCACATTTGATGATGATACAGTGATGATGATCCAAGAGTGATGTTCCAATAGTCATGATGATCTAGATCCTGTGACGAAGAAGACTTTAAGAAGAATATGACTTATAAGAAGACTTGAAGACGAATATGACTTGAATATGAAGAAAACTTGAAGATGACAATGCTGAGATGATCTAGCCAATATAGAGAAGAAGACCTATGCTGAAAATTGTGTCGAAAGAATACCTTCCTAGTTAAGAGGGAGTGTTGATGTATTTGTAACTTTGAAATGTATTCACCTATGTATCTTATGTATTGTACCTCGATGACTATTCCGGGATGTTTCTGTAATGTAATTGAGTCATGTCATGCCCCAATGTTTTGATCAGGAGGATCTATAATTGAAACAAGTCATGTTAAGTCATTGTGGGTAACCCTCCTATTTTTCAAGGGTTAAAGTCCCCGTAGTTTCGAGGCACTAGGGTTATTAGACTCTCCTAGAGAATTCAGCCCTAGTAGGGTTTATTCAAGTCAGGAATTAGTATAAATAGAGAGCTAGCCTCTCTATTTATCACACACTCACTCACACTTAGTTGTAGCACATAGTTGAGGAAGAAGAAGACACTAGGGCTAGGAAAAAAGAGGTTATTGATGTCAGTAAATCATCTTACTATTTTTGGGTTTTACTTTTGGTGCTGATTCTATCTCTGAGGAATTTGTGGGATTTTCTCCATTTATGGTTTCCCCGAGGAAAAAAACTGTGTTCATTGTCTCTTGTGTTTGATTGTTGTGCTTGTTATTCTCTCAGTTAAAGATCCTAATAATGCTAGAATAATGTTAAAAATATAACAGTGGGTAGCCTCCATTACTTCCTGCGCTGATGGTGGTGAAATTGCTAACTGGGTTACACATAGAAATTTGATTTTATCTGGAATTCACTAACAAAGCAACTCAAATCCACTAAGAATTTGGTTTGCAACTCAAAAATATCCAGCTAGCTCTGATACCATGTGAGAAATTTGAACCATAAAGTGAGTAATTCAAACCATAGGATAATCTAGGAGCATTATTGAGGTTCACAAATCAAATTTGGGTGCAATATTCAGTAAAAAAACATCAAATTACAGTTAAATTACACACAATGATAGTTGGAAACAATATCATTTTGGACTGTCTAACTCTAAAATTATTACTAACAGTTTTATAAATACATCATAAGTGTTTTGAATGGATTTGGAAGCCAATTGTGAGCAAAAATCCCAAAATTGCCAAATTGGCATCAAACCCCCCTAGGTGGGCCAATCTCATCCCAAATATCTCCAAATGGCCAAAAATTGCTGAAGTGACATGGATTATGTGTTTTGGGTAAATTATTACACCTTGGATAGTGTGGGTGTGGAAAACTGGATGGTTTAGACTGTTAATGCAACATTAATTACACCAAATCAAGCCAAATTTGGGAAAAATCCCACTCTAGCGCCCCAAGTCAACTTGTCTGTCCACATTCAATGAATGGGAGCACTCTAGAAATTATGGTTGTGCATATGTGTCTAGATGACTAGTCTGGAGTACTGTGGGTCATAAAACCTCAACTTGACATGGCATATGTCCACCTAAGCACTCCTAGTCCACCTCATAATGTATTAAAGCTTAAAAAAGCAATAAAATTGACTAATTAGTTTAAATAAGGTACTAATGATGGATTACTGTTCTGACAGGGTTGCTTCTCTATTATTCAAGGGTATCTTCAGACTGCATGGGCTTCCCAAGGTCATAATCAATGACAAATATAGTAAATGTACTAGTGCCTTTTGTCAAACATTGTTTGGTCTAGTTGAAACAAATCTGAACATGAGTATAAGCTATCACCCCTATAAATATGGGAAAAAAGAGAGGTTGAACCAATTTCTTGAGGGGTACCTCCATAACTATGTTATGGGACAGCAAGGAGGTTGGGCAACTTGGCTCCACTTGGGTGACTTCTGTTACAACACCACATTTCATCTTTCTATCAGAATGACTCCCTTTATGGATTTATATGGGTATGAAGCTCCAAATTTTGCAGACTTAATATTTGGAGATTGTAAGGCACAAAAATATAAATATTGGTTGTAGGTCAACCAAGACATTTTAATGGCACTGAAAGACAATTTGTAGATGTCATAGAACCAACAAAAGATCTTTGCAGATAAGCACATATTAGACAGAGTGTTTCAAGTGGGAGACTTAGTGTATTTAAGGCTACAACCTTATAGACAACATTCCTTGAAGAAGAAAGGGGCATCAAAACTTCAGCCCATATTTTATGGACCCTACAAGATTAGCAGAAAGGTTGGTGAAGTAGCTTATGAGTTGGATTTTTCAGCAAACAGAAAAATACATAATGTTTTTCATGTTTCTTATCTAAAGAACGCAGTAGGGAAACATATAGTGGTTTCTGAAGAACTACCCCCTCTGGATGATGAAGGCCATTTGGGATTAGTACAATAGAAAGTTTTAATGGGAAGATAAAGGAAATTAAGAAACATAACAATCAAAGAATACTTGATACAGTGGAAAGGATTTCCTACAAAAGATGCCACTTGGGAGGGTGAGTAGATATTGCAGCATCATGCTTTGTTTCTGCTTGAGGACAACCATATTTGGGAGAGGAGGACTGTCATGTCCCCTCAAATTGACCATTAAAAGTGTTTACCATGCAAAGTTCCCAGGGGCTCAAAGTGATATTAATTATTCTTCCTAGGACAAATTTTGCTAATAATTGTTTTAAGGCATGTATTTAATTTTATTTATTATGAAAAATAATGATATGGAATTAAGGCTGCCATGTTAGGAAGGCGCATTGTTGAAAGCTAGTCAACTTTCCTTGGTAAAAATAACAAAGTCCATGACAAAAGAAAATAGGAGAATAAAGGGAACTTTCCTAAAAGCAGCAAAAAAACAAATAGAAGTAAAAGTAGGAAAGTATTTCAAAGGGGAGGGCGTAGTTTCCTCTTATGGAGTTCAGAAAATTTGTAAGAGAAAAGCAAGAAAGTTTTTGAAAGGAAAGAATAGTTTCCTTATGAGTCAGGAAAAGAAAAAAGTTGTCATAACTCAAAAGAAGCATCTATTGACTAAGGGAGGGCGTAGTTTCTAATTGTGAAGGATGATTTGGACTTGGAAACAATTCCACATGGTCCAAATTGCCAAATTTCCCAAAGGGGGTGCTTATGTGGCTAGGGTTATGGAATCCATGGGGTTGACTTGCTCTCACATGTCACCATTGGCCTACACTTGCTAAAGAGGTCATATAGAAGGCTGTTAAAGGTGAAATTGATCCCATTGATTCAGTTTGGTTGTTATGTGTGATGAACTATGCTTATGTGAGAATTTCTTCTGAGTGTTGTGCCTTAGACTATTGGGAGATGAGCCCCAACCTTCCATTCCCCTCTCCTTCCAGCCTATTCTCTTCCATTGTAGGTATGGAGCACTATCTTGCAGAAATTGAAGTATAATATTATTTATTTTCAGCCTCCATCAAGTCTAGTTCAAGCTCTAGTGAAGCCCATGCTTCACCTATGCTCATAGCCCCTTGCTGGTCATGATCCAGGCCTCTTGTACCTTCTTTTTGGAGAATCCTTGTAATGGTTAGTACATGATGTAATTTATGTTCTGTAGGGTCATAATATTCTGCAAATTACATGTATCGGGTGGAAACATCTGTTAGAATAATCAAACCCATAGTATTACCCACTTAGACATTAATTCATTTATTTTTGTCTTATTTGCCTAGTCCATGAGTCCCACCATGTGCAAGTTGCTAATTGCATATCCATAGAGGTAAAAATTGCCATATTTGACTCATGTAGCACTTGGGAAAGCCTTAGGAATCAAATCTACTTTATTCCTGGCCTCCTAGGCACCCTTCTGCTTTTTCTGCTTTATTGACTGCTTTTTCAGTGTTTTAAGGCACATAGGAAAGCAAGACTAGGTGAGGTGAACTTGTTTTCTTGCCCTTTTATCCTCCACTCTTTCCTCCATGAAAAAGCATGTATGATATTCCATTCCACCACTCATTATCTTGCCCATGCGCCCTTGCCAATTCGTGAGCCTCATGACATATTTGGGATCAGCTTTTTACACATATGGGGGATTTTCCTATTTTGAGTAAGCCTGCTTTATGCTAGTTTTGGATGCCTCCTTATGCATTCGACCTATTAATGTATTCTATATATTCAAAAACCTATGTTATTATAGGGTTGGCTATTGTACACTGAGTTAATATAATTTTGTGTTACAGCTCCATTTTCAGTCTCCATTGTTGACAATTTTGCATGATCAATTGTAATTTGTTGTGAGTGAAATTAATCTATTGCTGGTCAGAATTTCTACATGGTATCAGATCCATTGCAGGTTGTTACTCTCCTTCAAAAATTGTTTTGCAGGTTTGACATCAAGACTGGGAGCCTTCTATTGACAGCCGGGACAGATTTTCTAAAGCTATGGATTCACAGAAAACTATCTTGACTCCCTTCAACTTTTTTGAATGGAAAGCAGAGATGGAGATCTTGTTGAGAGAGAAAGGCCTCTATAGGGTGACTATGGCAATAGAATCAGAGCCCAATGCAGCTGTAGAGAAGATCAAATGGCACAATCAGAGAGATGAGGCCTATGTCCTCCTATGTCTCAGTATTTCCCGAGACCTCCTTTTCCATCTCGATGGATTAAATTCACCGGATCAAGTATGGGAGAAGCTTTCTGATCTTTTTGGAAATACAGATGAGATGAGGGGACAACAGATCAAAAATGAGCTGATTTCTCTGAGTCCCAATAGCTTTGAATCCCTGCAGCTATATTTCTCCAAGTTCAAAGCACTAGTTTTGCAGCTGAAGCAGTGTGGTATCGAAAAGAAAGATGATCAGCTCGTATTGGCCATCCTATTGAAGCTAGGACCTGACTACTCAGTATTTTTTTTGACCTTCTATGCCACAAAACTCACAGCTTGAACCTGGAAGATGCCTAGCCTTGCAGATTTCATGGAATATCTCACACAAGAACAAGACAAGCTGGTGATGATGGGCACCATCAAACCTTCCAAAGACCAAGCTCTGGTTGCTGGCGATTTGAGGGTGGATTCAAAAAGAAAAAAGAAAGCTAAAAATCCACCTGAGCAAAGAAGAGACACGAAGCAGTCTCCATAGGATCAACAAGGTCCCAAGAAAAATACCCAGAAGAAGAAAAACAAAGGTGAAATGAACAAGTGCTCATACTGTTCGAAGGGAAATCACACTGAAAGCTCCTGTATGAAAAAGCAGATTGATATGCTGACCAATCTCCTGGAGAAGAATGGCATCTCCCTTCTAGAAATATCAAAGAAGAGAGAAGGAGGATCAATTTCCGATGACAGAGAGAGAGTTCATGCTCTAGTTGCTGGCACATCAAGCTCACCCAGTTTTATCATAGATTCTAGAGCTTCAAGACACATGGTTTCGACTAAGGAGGCCTTCTCCTCACTGGATATTTCGAAAGGACCATCTATTGTACTGGGAGATGAATCTCTCATTGAAAGTAAAGGCAAAGGAAGGATAGAACTTGATCATGGTAACTTCAACAATGTGCTGTATGTCCCTGGTTTCGCCTCCAACCTTCTATCAGTGTACCAGATGACCCACACTGGGTCTCCTAAGAAAGTCATATTCTCACCAGATGAAGTTGAGATCACAGAAATCTCAAGTGGAAGAATAATTGCAAAAGGAGTAGCGAATCATGCTCAAAAGGTATACATGTTTTCACACTTCCTGCCTTACTCAAACCCCTCTGCTCTTCTTATCCATGCTAATGAAGCTAGCAAGCTATGGCATGAAATATTTGGCCATTTAAATTACAAGTATTTGTCTGATCTTAGTGAGAAAGATATGGTCATAGGGTTGACCAAGATAAAATTTTCCAAAGGAGTCTGCCAAGGCTGTATCCTAGGAAAACACGTAGAGCACAAATTTGAGAAAGCCGGCCATGAGAGAACCTCTGCACCCCTCGAACTGATTCACAGTGATGTTGCTGGCCCATTCCCTCATATGTCCATGAGTCAGGCCAAATATGCATTGAACTTTATTGATGATTTTTCCAGGTATCGTTGGGTTCACTTCATGAAACACAAGTCAGAAGTTTTTGGCCTATTCAAAGTCTTCAAGGCTTTGGTTGAAAACCAGTGTGGAAGAAAACTCAAGGTACTCAGATCTGACAATGGTGGTAAGTATGTCAAGTATGAGTTTATTAACTATTGTGCATATGCAGGTATTTAGATGCAACATTCTATCCCCTACACAACACAGCAGAATGGTGTTGCAGAGAGGAAGAATAGATCACTGAAGGAGATGGCAACATGCATGATGGAGGCCAAAACTTTGCCACCAAAGTACTGGGCCGAAGCTATCAACTGTGTAGCCTATATTCAGAATAGGGTGCCTCACAAACAATTAGATGGCATGACTCCCTTCGAAGCATGGAGTGGGCACAAGCCAGATGTGACCCATTTCAGGATTTTTGGCTCAAAGGCATGGGCTAGAATCCCGACAGAGAAGAGGAAGGCTTTGCAGCCCCAAATCCAAGAGTGTCTTTTTGTGTGATACTATAAATATTCAAAAGGGTACAAGTTGATAAACTTGAGCACAAACAAATCCTTCATTGAAAGGTGTGTTCAGTTTGAAGAAGAACCCCTTACAGATGTGGAAATTGGTGAAGCCTCTTCACCACCTGAACCTCAAGAAGTAAGTAAAGAGTTTGTTGAACATGCTGATTCTGATTTGTCTAATGGAGATGAGTTTATTGCAGACCCAAACAGTGCCACAAGGCCTAAATGGGCAGCCAAGACACTACATGTAGTAGGACAGTTAGCTGGGGATCCCAATGACCCAAGGAGGACTAGATCTCAATTTGAGAGTGGTCTGTGCATGAAGGATCCTGAGTTTGCTGAAAAATGCTATTTGATGGTGGAGTCTGATACTACAACATATGAAGAAGCAGCAGGAGATCCAAGATGGCAAGCTTCCATGAATGAGGAGTTCAACTCACTACAAAAGAGCAACACATGGGAGCTAGTGGATCTTCCTCCAGGGAGAAAACTAGTACAGTGTAAGTGGGTCTATAAGACCAAATTTGCTGCTGATGGTTCACCAATGAAGTACAAGGCTAGATTGGTAGCTAAAGTCTACTCACAGGTTCATGGCATATATTACATTGATACTTTTTCCCCAGTGGCAAAGATGGATTGAATCAGGCTAGCTCTAGCCATTGCAGCATCAAGGCAATGGGAGGTACATCATATGGATTAAAATGTGCCTTTCTGAATGGTGATCTCACTGAGGATATATATATGCAGCAGCCCCAATGTTTTTCTACTGACCATTCTCTTGTGTGCAGGTTGAGAAAGTCATTGTATGGGCTAAAGCAAGCCCCCAGGGCTTGGTATGCCAAGATAGATAGCTTCTTGCTATCTCTGAATTTTGTTCAGTGAAAATAATATTCGAATGTCTATATAAAGGTAATTAATGGTTCATTAATGATCATTGTGTTATATGTTGATGACCTCCTCATTACAGGAAGCTCACAGGCTGAGATTGCTTCCCTAAAAGGAGCTATGAACCAAGCCTTCTCCATGATAGATTTGGGGCTCTTAAGTCAATTTCTGGGGCTTGAGATTGCTCAAACCAAAGCTGGAATCAAGGTGCACCAGTACAAATATGCCTTGTATTTGCTAATCAAATTCAGAATGCAAGATTGCAAAGCAAGCAAAACTCCTTTCCTTTCAGGAGTGAAGCTGGAGGAAGATGATTCTCCACCGATGGTAAACAACACTTTGTATAGACAGTTGATTGGATGTTTATTGTATTTGACACATACTCGACCTGATATTTGTTATGTAGTCAATGTTGCTTCTAGATTCATGGATCAGCCCCATGAGATCCATTGGAAAGAATCCACGAGGATCCTTAGCTTTGTTCAGGGAACAAGGACACATGGGATTTTCTATAAAGCCAATTCTGACCTTGAGTTAATTGGTTTTACTGACGGTGATTGGGAAGGTGATAGCATAGACAGGAAGTCCACTTCAGGTTATGTGTTCATGCTTGGAGAAGGGCCAATCAGCTGGTCAAGCAAGAAACAGAGTGTCGTTGCACTCTCATCTACAGAAGCTGAGTACAGAGGAGTTGTCAATGCAGCAACTCAGTGTTTATGGTTGCAGGGTTTACTTGGAGAGTGTGGTTTCGAACCTGAGTACTCAACTACCATCTACTGTGATAACCAGAGTACCATTCGAATCTGCAAAGATCTAGTTCAGAAGCAGAGAACCAGACACATTGAGATTCACATGCACTACATCAGAGAGCTTGTGCAGGATGGCACCCTTCACCTACTCTTATGTTCATCTTCAGAACAAGTAGCTGATATCTTCACCAAAGAATTTTATGAGAAGACCTTCAGCAATCTCAAATCACTGCTTGGGATTGCTGATCATGCTGTAAAGGCATGAGTGGAGAAAAGATTCTACAATTTTGTTTTACAGTCCATGTTTAAGGGAGGATTTTCCCAAGTTGGTTTTGCCTCTTTCCTTGGTTCATATGGACTTGCAGTATGTAAAAGGGTGACTAAGCCTTGTTGCTAGGCCCTATATTTTGATTTATTACTCATAAAGTCAGGCTTAAGGGGGGGTGTTAGAATAATCAAACCCATAGTATTACCCACTTAGACATTAATTCATTTATTTTTGTCTTATTTGCCTAGTCCATGAGTCCCACCATGTGCAAGTTGATAATTGCCTATCCATAGAGGTCAAACTTTCCATCTTTGACTCATGTAGCGCTTGGGAAAGACTTAGGAATCAAATCTGCTTTATTCCTGGCCTCCTAGGTGCCCTTCTTCTTTTTCTACTTTATTGATTGCTTTTTCAGTGTTTTAAGGCACATAGGAAAGCAAGACTAGGTGAGGTGAACTTGTTTTCTTTCCCTTTCATCCTCCACTCTTTCCTCCATGAAAAAGCATGTATGAGCTTCCATTCCACCACTCATTAGCTTGCCCATGCGCCCTTGCCAATTCGTGAGCCTCATGACAGATTTGGGATCAGCTTTTTACACCTATGGGGGATTTGCCTATTTTGAGTAAGCCTGCTTTATTCTAGTTTTGGATGCCTCCTTATGCATTCGACCTATTCATGTATTCTATATATTCAGCAACCTATGTTATTACAGGGTTGTCTATTGTACACTGAGTTAATATAATTTTGTGTTACGGCTCCATTTTAAGTCTCCATTGTTGACAATTTTGCATGATCAATTGTAATTTGTTGTGAGTGAAATTAATCTATTTCTGGTCATAATTTCTACAACATATTTTTCCATAAAGAGTCTTGTCTTAATTTTTGCCTAAAAGACCTATTTTAGCAATGTATTGGGGAAATTGAATAAAAATGAGTGCTATAACGAATATGTCAGGTTGGGGAAGTGATTGAAGGGATTTTACATATTCAATGAAATTATATTTACCTCTGTTATAGTTATAATTTTTTACAGAAATTAATTTTAGATGATTTAAGTGCTTTGTTTAGACCCTAGCTAGATTACTAGCTTTTAATAACTAGTTTTGGTAAAATAGATGTAAAACCATTTTTGTTAACTCAATATGAGCTCTGTCAGTTCCTAACAGCCACTAGCATGCCCACCTTCACATATCCAACTCCAAAACCATTTTTTGTTGGGTCTGTACCACCTTTTGGGATCATCCTCCGTGTAGGGTTTTCCTTGCCAAAACTGTTGTAAACTCCCAAATTCATCCAAAACTTATCCTAACCTTCCATAGCATATGAAAACTATATAAAAACTTTAAGTATGGTATATTAATTCTGTAAAAACCCTCTACAAGATTCCAGAATCCCCTAATTGATACAGACCGAATTACCTTCCTTAGTTTCACGCTTTGGCTGCCCAGAAGCGTGGTAGTAGGCTTCCTCAGTGTGGATTCTGAACCCTAAATGGCACTAGATATAAATGTGATAGGGGAGAGGGAATTCAATTTCTATATGTCTTTGGTTGCTGCCCACTTCTCACTCTTTTTTACTACAAAATTTCCCAGGAGAATTCCTTAAGTTGCTCAACCCGAGAAGGTTTACTGTGAATCCATTAAATTTCAGAATTTTTAATTAATTATTTGTAGAAAATTAATATTCTTATCTATACAATAGATCAGGGATATTACATACCTAGCATTTCATTTGACGTTTTCATTCAAATTGAAAAAAATCCAAAGGTATTAGACCCAGTTTGGCAGTATGGTTAGCCCGAGGATGGAAAAAATAGGCAAAATTTGTGTTGCAAATTATGTGGGCATCACATGTCAGGAGGCGTTAACAGGTTGAAATACCATATAGACAAGCTATTTGGCCATGATGTTTGCCTTTTGTACTGCAGTGACCCCGGAAATCATGATATCTTCCCATTATGCCATCCATGAAAAAAATAAAAAGAAGGATGAGATCATTGCAAACAAATCTGAGTTTGCAGCTTTTGGCCAAGCAAGAAGTGTAAGTGCATCTCTATCTACCACTATCGATGAGGGTAGTTGGAGGGGATCCACAGCTTCACCTATCGGGAGGGCAGGATTCTCATCCCATTTTGTTGTAGGAATAGGAGGAGGATCACAACCTTCTATCAAGTCAATTTTAAATAAATCGGAAAAGGTAGAAGCGGGAAGGGTAATGGGGATGTGTCTTTACTAGAGTCACATACCTCTCAGCATTGTTAGAAACAATCCATTTTGGAATTCGATGTGTGATTCCATTGCATTAGTTGGCCCAAGGTATAAATTTCCACCTTTGAGGGATTTGTGGGGCCCAATCATTTAAGTAGAAAAGAAGGACATCGGTGTTAGGTTGACATAGTTTAGGCAGTCATGGGAGAGCACTTGATGCACATTCATGTCAGATGGGTGGATAGATGGTAAAGGGTATAACCCTTATCAAATTATTTTTACATTGTCCTAGAGGTACCATGTTTATAAAATCAGTTGATGCATTGGCACATGTAGAATATGTGACCCTTGTATGAGAGTTGACGGACGGGTTCATCCAGGAAATTGGGGTGCACAAGGTTGTGAAAGTTATTACAGATAATGCAGCTTATTATGTGGCTACTGGCAGGATGCTTATGGATAGGTACCCCTATTTGTTTTGGACTCCATGCGCAGCTCATTGCATTGATTTGATGTTGGAGGATATGGGTAAATTCCCTTTATCAATGTGGTGATTAATCAATCTAGGAGCATCCCTAAGTTCATTTACAACCATGATTTATTTCTTAGTCTCATGAGGAGGCACACCAAAAACAAGGAGTTTAACCATCCTGCAATCGCGTGTTTTTCCACCACATTTGTTACTCTTCACTATTTTCTTCAATGTCAGTTTGAGTTGAATCAAATGTTTATTTGTGATGAGTGGAGTGATTGTGCTTACAATGGAAGAGGGGATGGGAAAACCATTTCCAAGTTGGTGCACATTGACTCCTTCTGGGAACGAGCGTAAGAAGTGTGCTTGGTGAGTGAACCTTTGGTAAGGGTTCTAATACTTGTTGATGGAGATAATACGCAATGGGCTATTTATATGAGGCCATGGATAGGGAGAAAGAGGCAATTCAAAATAAATATGTGGGAAAGGGTACTCTGGGGCACAATAGGCACATGTTGTTATGGGATTTGATTGATATTTGATGGACCTGGATTCTTTGTTGACCCATTCATGAAGTAGGACTCTTCTTCAACCCCTCATTTTCCTACAAATGTAATTTTGATTTTGATAGTGAGGTTTTGGAGGGGGTCCTCACTTGTATTCAGAGGATGATACCTGATTATGATACTCGCAATGCAATCAATCATGAGATAGAGGTGTATCGGGATGGTACTAGAGTATGTATCTTTCGTGATGTTATTTGTGACAAGACCGATTTCATGCCAGGTAAGTTATTAGAGTGTTTTAAGTTTTCACCTTTATTTGAAAGATGAATTATGATTTATTTATATTTATTTCCTATTTTAGTTTTCCAATGTTGAATGTAATGAAATTTAATTTAGTGATATTTCTTTCTTGTTTGGTGTAACTACTTGGTGGCGAACCT
>LPNX010618273.1:54897-62397 GCA_001517045.1 Pseudotsuga menziesii | reverse complement strand
GTCACGGAACCTTCTTGCTACTATAGAAGTGGCATGATATGAGTGGTAGAGCCTCACCATACATGGGTACCCTAGTTAGCGCCTTATTTACATTTGGTTCCCATGTCGATGTTTCCCCTTTAGGGTGTGGGAGTCCGTTGTATAGTATTGCCATGACATTTAGTAAGAGCCTCATACTCCTCTTGATCTTATGCTGGCTATGACCTCCCCGGACTCCCTTGTATCAAGTTGTGGATGCATTATCATGAGCTTTGCCTATCTTATTGAGCTTTATGCTGGCTCCCATGACATTGCGTTTCAGCCATATAGCCCGAGCTTGTCTCATGTCTAGCCATGCAGAGCCTTTATTTATATCCTTCGCAGCTTGATTCCCTTTTTACCGGGAGGGGATTTTCCCCCGAGTGTCGATATCCTACACATGTATCCTTGCATTGAGCATAGGTATGTTCCACTGCTTGTAACTAGTTTGTTTTCCCTAAATGACACTCATCTCCTCCTAGTTTGTAACTATAAAGCTAGTTTATTTTTTTTCAAGCTTTTCAAACAACTGAAAAAGACCAAAAAAACCAAAAAACCAAAAAGCTGGACAAGAAAAGATATTATCTTTGGCAGCTATCGAGTCGTGTCACCTTCGAACAAAGCACTGTATATCACATCCATTGGTTGGGTTATAGTTTGACTTAGGAGCTGTACTCGTTATCTAATTTTTATCTCCACTGACTGGTTAAGCTTCCAGTCCCTATGGAGCCTCTATTGATGCCTATTGCGTCATAGAGATGTCCCAGTTTGTATATTGAGTCTATGCTGCCTTCATTCAGTCACCATATGCCGTTATGCTCTTGTTCGAAGGAAGTTGAAACCTGAGTCGGCCATTCCTCAGTTATCTTGACTTTGCATGTCGGCCATTCCCGGTACAGTTACTGGTTCATGCACCTTATGATCAAGTCCTTCCACATTATATAGCTTTGCTGAGTACCTCATCTTGGATGATGGGGGATTCCCTAATGCCCTCCTTCCAACGGATTTCATCCCATCAACTTCAGATCATTTATTCTGGGATTGGAATCTAGAGTCATTTTGAGTGCCTTGAGACTTGCAGTCATCAGTGGCAGGTTCTCTCGCCATCGACAGTTTTGGGAATACATCAATGTCCCCTGATCGATGGATACTCTCAAGTGTTCGACCTCAACACATTTATTCACACTTGTTAGTTTGCACTCTAGTACCTTGATTCCCATTTTCATTATTGGTGGGTGATCTCGTGTCTGTTAACGGTATACATCAATGACCGGTAATCAGACGATGGACTACTATGTTCGACCTCGACACCTCTATTCACATAGTAGGACATGTACTCGTAGCGGTTTGTGTAGAAGACCTTCCAGATTGGTGGCATCCACTATATGCTACCTCCTTGATCGTGCCAGTGTTCATGATATTTCAGCTCTCGTGACTTGTTCCAATATATGTTAGACATTTCCAGCCACTATGGAGATCTTGATCTATTATATATCTTCAGCCTTTGTGGAGATCATGGTCCTTTGTATATCTTCATCATGGAGATTCTAATCTATGTATATTGTACGTGGCGATGACCACATATGTGTTATCATGTTTCATGCCTATTCATGGCCATTGTACTCTTATGTATCCGGGACTGCTATATGTATTTGCAATTATATGCAAAGTTGTATTATGGTATTATGCTGATTGGGTGGTTGGTCTTCCATTTGGTTACCTTCATCACTTCACTTCTGGGATGGACTTATAATGTATTTCGGCCATCGTATAACCCCTCTGATCTCATATATTAGGGGGCATCTGTTATAGCGGATTTCACCACACTAGGTGAATCACACATTGTATGGCCTTCCCCTGTCCCGCTGTAGACTCATTAGCCCCTATGGACCACTTTTTGTCTTTTGATGTATCATTGACCATCCCTAAAAACATTAGAAAAATGATATACGCGGCCTTTTCCCCGATAACCGTGTACATACGTGGATATTCCATCTATAGTCGCATACATCGGGATGTGTACATAATCCAAAATCCTTTGGAGCGTTCCTTGACTTGGATTTGACTCATATGACTCCTGGCCTTCCATATGCCTTGAGATCGCACGGATTCAACCTTTCAGTATCCATTTGAAAAGCTATATAAGGAACCCTTGAGGCATTGAAAGGATAAGAGAGAATTGAGAGTATCGAAACTATAGTCCATTGTTGCCAGAACTTATGCTTGAGTCTGCATCCCTTTGTCCCTTGGAGCACTGTTGTGTTCTTCCCAAGCTTGCATTTTGCTAGTGAGCTTGCTATTGGAGTGATGGAGGATTGAGGTGGTGGAGGCCCAAGTGGGGGATTCAGTTTCTCTGGTTCGCAGACCTACCATCAGAGGTTGTCACTTGTAATCTTTGATTCATATTAATAGAAATATCTTTTCTTGTCCAGTAATGTGTATTTGAATGAATGTTGTATCCATTGGAATATGTCAAATGCTTATACATTATTGATTATATATGCTAGAATAGATCTAACACCCTGAAATATAGTATGCTTGTATTGTTTACTTGTTGTCGAGGACGTGCTATAACAATTCAAGCTGAACATTGGAAAGCTCAACGGGGATCTACTTCAACCGTCCAGAATAAGGTACAAGGTTCGATCCTTTAGTGTTAGATGTTTTTATTTCTATTGCATATTGGGAAAGATTGATTTTTGGAGTCTATGGGTACCACAACAGACAGCTAGACTCCAGAAATCAATCTTTCCCAATATGCAATAGAAATAAAAACATCTAACACTAAAGGATCGAACCTCATACCTTATTCCGGACAGTTGAAGTAGATCCCCGTTGAGCTTTCCAATCTTCAGCTTGAATTGTTATAGCACGTCCTCAACAACAAGTAAACAATACAAGCATACTATATTTCATGGTGTTAGATCTATTCTAGCATATATAATCAATAATGTATAAGCATTTGACATATTACAATGGATACAACATTCATTCAAATACACATTACTGGACAGGAAAAGATATTTCTATTAATATGAATCAGAGATTACAAGTGACAACCTCTGATGGCACGTTTGTGAACAGGAGAAACTGAATCCCCCACTTGGGCCTCCACCACCTCAATCCTCCATCACTCCGATAGCAAGCTTACTAGAAAAAGGCAAGCTTGGGAAGAACACAACAGTGCTCCAAGGGACAAAGGGATGCAGACTCAAGCATAAATTCTGGCAACAATGGACTATATTTTTGATACTCTCAATTCTCTCTTCTCTCCCCCTCCTTCTTTAATGTACCAAGGGGCTCCTTATATAGCTTCACAAGGGACAATGAAGGGTCGAATCCGAGTGATCTCAAGGCATATGGAAGGCCAGAAGTCAAACGAGTCGGATCCATGTCAAGGAAAACTCCAAAAGGATTTGGACTATACACACATCCCGATGTACGTGACTATAGGGGTCAAACCCGCATATGTAGGCAGTTATCAGGGAAAAAGCCGCGTATATCATAGTTTATATAGTTTTGGGGATGATCAATGATACATCAAAGGATAAAATGTGGTCCATTGGGTCTAAAGAGTCTGCAGCGGGACAGGGGAAGGCCATACAAAGTGCGATTCACCTAGTGTGGTGAAATCCGCTATAACAGATGCCCCCTAATGTATGAGATCAGAGGAGTTATACAATGGCCGAAATACATTATAATTCCATCCCAGAAGTGAAGTCATGAAGGTACCCAAATGGAAGACTAGCAAACCAATCAGCATAATACCATAATACAACTTTGCACATAACTGCAAATACATATAGCAGTCCCGAATACATAAGAGTACAATGGCTATGAATAGGCATGAAACATCATAACACATATGTGGTCATCGCCACGTACAATATACGTAGATCAGAATCTCCATGATGAAGATATACAAAGGACCATGATCTCCATAAAGGCTGGTGATGTCTGACATATACTGGAACAAGTCACCAGAGCTGAAATGTCATGAACACAGGCACGATCAAGGAGGTAGCATGTCACGTCCCCGGTTCTGAACCCGTTTGCATGATGTGTATATTGTAATTAATCGTGGTGAGGAGCTCAAGGAAAAATCCCCACCATCGATTTTGGTTGTGTATGTTCGGCAATGGGGATATTTGCCGATGGTTTGTTGTGCTATCCGGCACCTTATAATTTGACATCATGTAAACCCGCACATGAATTAAAATAAACCACAACCAGCTACGGCAGTGCAACATGGAATGAAAAGGGCATGGTTCCAAAGGATAAGGTGGGGGAGTGTCAAACCTTGGTTATGGGGGAAAAACCCATGTTTTATTACCTTGTTGATTTGCCACCTTTTTGTCTCACCCAACCTTGTCAACCTCTTTAATGCTTCAAAGCTAGTGGTTGAGGAGATATGGCTGAGTGGTTGAGGGCATTTATTGCCTTTGGGAGTGGAGTGGCAGGGCTGTCAGCTCCATACCCACATCCACACTCCACCCACGTCTGCCCATTCTTCTCCCTCACGCACTCTTCCCTGGTCAGTTTTACACTCTCACCACGATTTTGGTCTATTGGCTTCTCACGCACAGGCTCTGGGCGATTTTAGTCTCACGCAGACGTTTTCTGGGGCTCCACGAGTTGCTGAAGCACCCACGCACTGTAATTCGCGTCCTTGCTGATGTTTTGTTCCTCCATGAGAAAAATCGGAGTTGTTTTCTCCTCACGCCTCTACGGCTGTGCATCCTCACGCAGAGGGATTTCCTCCCATTTTCCATCTTCACGCTTGGTATTTTGCTGGATTTATCCACGTAGTATTTCCTTGGGCGAATTGTGAATAGGGTGGCCGTATCCTTCACTCATAGGCTAATTCGTGGGTTCTGTTCACACATTGGGTGGGAAAACTATAAATTCGTCCCTATTGCATTTTGTTTGCTGTACTGCTATTGGGGCTGTGTAATTCGTTTTTCCCTATTTGAGCTGTGATAGCTAATTGGTTGCCGAAGTGCAATGGTTAGCCTTCAGGCTGTGCTGGCTTGGCTTGTCTGCTGAAAGCCTGTGAAACCCAGCTGTGTTGGTTTGCTGTTTGTGCCCCTTGGCTATGTATAAGCCTGCAATTGACCCTTATTCTGGAGGAATCATGCCCAGCTCGGGGGTGGCAACGTTGCTGAGAGATTGATGAGCAAGCTGGCCTATGGTTGGGTGGAACATTGCAGCGACGTAGCTGGTTGCGGGTGAATTATTCATCAAAAGATAAGTCTGCTGTCTATACTTCTCCTCTGCAATTTGTATACTGTATTATGTGAAATGATGAACATGCTCAATGCTGGAAATGTATTTTGTTTTGCTTCCGCTGTATGATTGAGGAGTTTTGGAATCTGTGTATGCTTGTAATCTTTAATTCCAGCATTTGATTTTTCTGTTTATGTTCATGGGCTGTTTACCCGGTTGTGTTGATGTGTTCGTCGCGTCCTCTTCGCCGGTGGAGGGACAGGGACGTGACAAAATGGTATCAGAGCGCCATGGTTGCAACAATGGGCCTCTATGGGCCAAGAAGGCGCAGTGACAGAAGGTAGAATTACCTTCTCTGTTCAGCAGTGAGCAGATGGATTCAGAAAAATCGCCTAAGTGTGAGCAGTCGGACCACTAGAGGAAGTGGAATTCCGCCGTTGCGGAGGGACTGGCAAAGTTAACGTCCGCCGTTGCGGACGAGTGGGTGAAGTTCCCTGTCCGACTATTGCGGAAGGGTTCACGGAGTTAACCTCCGTCGTTGCGGGTGAGACAACGATCTTCCCCTTCGCCGTTGCGGATGGCGGAGTGATCCTGCACCCGATTTAAAGATCCGCCCGATCGCCGACGCCGCGGAGAGTTTAAAGATCCGCCCGATCGCCGACGCCGCGGAGAATTTGAAGATCCATCCGATCGCCGACACCGCAGAAAAATTTCAAAAATCCGGCTAAGTATGGAACGGTCGGGCCGTTGGAGGAAGTAAACTTCCGCCGTTGCGGAAGGATTGGTAGAGTCTTCTGTCCGCCGTTGCGGATGGCTAAGCAATCCCGCGTCCGATCCGAGATTCCGACGACGTCCGATGTTATGAGATTGGTCTGACATCCGACATTCAAGTTGTTGCAAGTGCGGATCGGAAGAGTTGGCGAAGTGGGAGTTCGTCGTTGCGGACGGATTGGCGAAGTCTCCCGCCCGCCGTTGCAGATGGCGAATCACTTGGGCTTTCGATTGGAAAGGCTGCCGACGGTCCGCCGTTGCGGAAGGTAGAAGCTTCCGGGGAGCCGCAGTTGCGGAAGGGTTGGAACACCCGGAGAGCCGTCGTTGCGGAAGGTAGAAGCTTCCGGGGAGCCGATTCGGCGGAAGAAAGAATGGTCAGGGAGCCGGTTCGGCGGAGGAAGGAATGGGAAAGGAGCCGACATTGCAGCTGGGAGATTGATGTGGGAGCCGATTCGGCGGAAGACAGAATGGTTCCAGGAGCCGATTTCAACTGTTTCTCAGTGAAATTTTGAGCTGTTTTATAGGGAATTTTCAGGGGCTGAAAATGAGAAAATTGGCAGCGATCTAATGCACCAGATTGCGCGAAAATTAATGTTTTACAAAAAAAAAAAACGAGGGCGCTGCCCTCGACCCGCCCTACAGTGGCGCAGGGAAGCCACAAGGGGGAAAGCCCCCTTGACCCCCATCGTCCCTTGAGACAGTCGTTCTTGTGGAAAGAAGATTTTATGTTTGGGGCAATATAGTAGAACCCGGAATTCATAAAAGATGAATGATGCAATGGAAGTGTGGTGGCTGAAGATAACATTCTCGGCCAAAATGCAGCTGTGTGTAAAATGCAAAGGTTTGCTGAAAGTCTTCATTCTTAGAAGTGGTGTGGTTTTCACATCCGAGATCAGAATAACGCATGTGAATAGGCGTTGGAAAGCTTATCCAGCAGGGAGCAAGGATAAGTGACCGAAATCTAAGCATGGAGCAGAAAAGTGCTAATGATGGACGTTGTTTTCAAATGGACAAATTTGGATAGTTGCATGCCCAGGGGCAGCAAGGACTACAAAGTCAACCAGCTGCTGTGTGGAAGAGGAATTCTACGAGAAGATGAGGGATTTGAAAGGGAAGTTTTCATTAAAACCCTGTCTTTATAATTATAACTACATTTCCTAAGTTTATGCTTGAAATGCATGAGGGTATGTATTGCATGCATAGGACATTGCATGATTGGTAAGAATATTGGAAATTATATATTTATAATGAAACACTGATGATAATCATTGTTTTGATGTTGGAATTAGTGGCAAACCAACGATGACATGGACCCGGATGAATATGTTGCTGATGCTGAAGGATGTGACCAGCAACCCTATGGAAAGGGATAAGGCAACAAGTCCATGACCAAAGTTGGTGAGCAAATTCTGCAAATCTCCTGCAAGGACCAATCAAATTGGTCATGTCAAGGGCGTAAGTAAGACCCATGCAGGTAAGAGTTTC
>LPNX010618273.1:0-53977 GCA_001517045.1 Pseudotsuga menziesii | reverse complement strand
TGTGATGGTCTGCAGAAGCCAAACTTCATGGGAAGGTTTTCCCTTATCTTGGAAATGGGTTTCGGGTGAAACACCATTGGACATTTTGAAAATGTCTAGTTTGCACTGCATGTTTGGTGATAGCATGAGTGAGATGGTATGGGTCATGTCGGTAAGACATGTGTGAATATGAAATGTAAATAGGAAGCAGGGATGGGGGGCTTGGTTTGCTTAAACCTGGTGATTGGAAACCACACAGACAGAGCTAGAGGGCTGACTTCTCCACAACCCTGGGATAGCACTAGAAGGGAATGCAGGGCCTGAGGGACTGAGTAGCAGAGAAGGGACTGATTCCTTGTGCTGGGTGTGTGTGTGGATGTTATAGAGGTCAGGCTAGTTCTGGTGTAGGTGTTCCTAGCTCTGCAGCGAGCTCACTAGCTTAGCATTCAGTTTTTCCTAACTCCTTGACAGTTCCCGACAGACACAAAGGCATACTACGACGGAAAATGGATAAGTGTTCTGTAACCCTTGCTATGAATATGCATGTTTAATTATTAAATTCCATATGCAGAACATGTTTTGATTTATTTCCATGATGACCGATTGCTTGAGTATGAATAGGACCTGCATGGCACACACCGGAAGAGAGTGCACACTTTTTCGATGTCGAGTCATGAAGGGATTTCAATATTGATTACACTATGGGGAGTGGACACACTCCTGGTGTCTCAATACTTGATAAGTGAATGATATGAAATGCGATTACAGTTTTAGAGCAATGATACTGATGAGTTTGCTTGTATTGCTTGTGTTTCTTGTGTTGACAGGCTAAAGGTAAAGGTGAATGTTGATTTAAGTGCATGTTGGTATAAGTGCATGTTGATATAAGTGTATGTTGATATAAGTGTATGATGGGCTGTGATATGCCTAAGGATCCATAGTAGATCCTAGACCTGGAAATGATCATGATAAAGTTCCAAGCCCAGTTGAAATGGTTATGTACTGGCTAGACATCAATTATTCGATGTTGAGGAGAAGCCTACGTGCTGACCTAACATCTGAGTCCATAGGTGATCCCAAGGCTTGCAAAGCGAAGCAGGATCCTGTGGACGAACGAGGAAATGTACAATACAGATAAGTATTGGATTATTTTGCTTGTGAATATACATGTGTATATGATTTGGTTATGATGTTTTAAACTCTTGCTTTAGAGATAAAACTGACGAGTAAACTAAACATGTGAATCTATTCAATGTTTGGATATAGGTGTCGCTGGAAGCGAGGACTATGAGAGCATCCTAGAGGTGCATGTGGACATGTGACTGTCCTGGAAAAGATCGGAATGAGCGGTAATGAAAAAGGTGCTAGTAGGACGAGGGAGTCCTAGCAGCCGAGACAAACCATGTGGAGAAACTCCATGGTTTAGAGGTCTAGAATAGACCAAAGACACTAAGTGTCATGACCAAGAAGGATTGGTCCAGCATTCACGGTGAAGTGAAAGGGGCTGAGAGCATGAAAAGCCACGACGATGGCGAGGGTTCCAGGATGGAACAAAACAAAGAGGAAAAAAAAAAACTCTTATTGCTCTCTCTTTCCTTTTGATTATATATATATATATGTTTATGCATTGTGAAAACAAAAGATTGTTGAATGCATGACTGATTGAGAATGAAATGTGTGTTTTTGCTTAAGCAAATTTGTGAATGCTGGAATAGTTAATTCCCTGCCCAGGAATGGACATGAATGAGCTCATCTGCCTGTTGGGGGAAGGCATGAAAGATATGAAAGCCTCATTGATGAGACTTGGACTGTCATGCCAATTGGGTAATTAACTAACTGATTTTGATATCTATATTATGCTTGGTCTGATAGAATTTCAATGGTGCATTCCACAGGTGAGAAAAGTGAAACCAGGTGGTGCACATTGATCATGGCAGCAGATCAAAATTTTTTGGACTTGGCTGGAAGTCTCCTTCAAATGATTGCCAAGACCCAAGAGAATCTTGGGGAGATGATCAGGATACAGAAAAGGCAGAGTGAAATGAACCACCAGATTTTGCAAGACTCTATTGGTTTGCAAAGGGAGGTGAAAAGCCTTCTGGGAGCTATCGGCAAAGGAAAGGAAGGTGGATCAGCAATGGGACATTCGTCCAAGCGACCTGATAAGAAACGGTCCAGGCATGAAGGCTCAAAGGAAATTGAGCGGGTAAAGATGAAGCAGCCAGTGAGATGCTGGAGATGCGAAGGACATCATTTACGCCAGGACTTCCCAATGAGGGAACATGATGAAGGTGATAGCTGCAAATTTCCTAGACTCTGGGATCAGCTAGAAGCTGAGGACCAGCAGGAAAAGTCCATGGAAGCCGAGAGGCTTGGTCTTGAACGTTCAAAGTAGATGATTGAACGTGGTATAGATCTGCAATTTTGAAATTTTGATGTGCAACTGTATATGTATTGTATATATGTAATGGAACACCGAGGACGGTGTTATTCCAAGGGGGAGGGGAATGTCACGTCCCTAGTTCTGACCCCGTTTGCATGATGTGTATACTGTAATTAATCGTGGTGAGGAGCTCAAGGCAAAAGCCCCACCATCGATTTTGGTTGTGTATGTTCGGCAATGGGGATATTTGCCGATGGTTTGTTGTGCTATCCGGCACCTTATAATTTGACATCATGTAAACCCGCACATCAATTAAAATAAACCACAACCAGCTACGGCAGTGCAACGTGGAATGAAAAGGGCATGGTTCCAAAGGATAAGGTGGGGGAGTGTCAAACCTTGGTTATGGGGGAAAAACCCATGTTTTATTACCTTGTTGATTTGCCACCTTTTTGTCTCACCCAACCTTGTCAACCTCTTTAATGCTTCAAAGCTAGTGGTTGAGGAGATATGGCTGAGTGGTTGAGGGTAGTTATTGCCTTTGGGAGTGGGGTGGCAGGGCTGTCAGCTCCATACCCACATCCACACTCCGCCCACGTCTGCCCATTCTTCTCCCTCACGCACTCTTCCCTGGTTAGTTTTACACTCTCACCACGATTTTGGTTTGTTGGCTTCTCACACACAGGCTCTGAGCGATTTTAGTCTCACGCAGACTTTTTCAGTGGCTCCACGAGTTGCTGAAGCACCCACGCACTGTAATTCATGTCCTTGCTGATGTTTTGTTCCTCCATGAGCAAAATCGGAGTTGTTTTCTCCTCACGCCTCTACGGCTGTGCATCCTCACGCAGAGGGATTTCCTCCCATTTTCCATCTTCACGCTTGGTATTTTGCTGGATTTATCCACGCAGTATTTCCTTGGGCGAATTGTGAATAGGGTGGCTGTATCCTTCACTCACAGGCTAATTCGTGGGTTCTGTTCACACATTGGGTGGGAAAACTGTAAATTCGTCCCTATTGCATTTTGTTTGCTGTACTGCTATTGGGGCTGTGTAATTCATTTTTCCCTGTTTGAGCTGTGATAGCTAATTGGTTGCCGGAGTGCAATGGTTAGCCTTCAGGCTGTGCTGGCTTGGCTTGTCTGCTGAAAGCCTGTGAAACCCAGCTGTGTTGGTTTGCTGTTTGTGCCCCTTGGCTATGTATAAGCCTGCAATTGACCCTTATTCTGGAGGAATCATGCCCAGCTCGGGGGTGGCAGCGTTGCTGAGAGATTGATGAGCAAGATGGCCTATGGTTGGGTGGAACGTTGCAGCGACGTAGCTGGTTGCGGGTGAATTATTCATCAAAAGATAAGTCTACTGTCTATACTTCTCCTCTGCAATTTGTATACTGTATTATGTGAAATGATGAACATGCTCAATGCTGGAAATGTATTTTGTTTTGCTTCCGCTGTATGATTGAGGAGTTTTGGAATCTGTGTATGCTTGTAAGCTTTAATTCCAGCATTTGATTTTTCTGTTTATGTTCATGGGCTGTTTTCCCGATTGTGTTGATGTGTTCGTCGCGTCCTCTTCACCGGTGGAGGGACGGGGACATGACATAGCATATCGTGGATGCCACCAATCTGGAAGGTCTTCTACACACACCGCTATGAGTACATGTCCTACTATGCGAATAGAGGTGTCGAGGTCAAACATAGTAGTCCATCGTCTGATTACCAGTCATTGATGTATACTGTTAACAGACGTGAGATCACCCACCAATAATGAAAAAGGGAGTCAAGCACTAGGCAGTGTGAGCGGTTGTTGATCGGGATAACCCCTGTTTGGTAACTGTGTAGCACCGGCGATATAGCCAGGATTGTATTCGTATTTGGGGGCTCTTTCGAGAGTTTCGGGATTTGCTACCCTGCCCATACGGTCAATCCCACCTGCGACTGTCCGCCTGAGCGTTGATTATATTGAGGTGACCTTAGTGACCTTACCTAGGATATTGAGGTGGTACTTGTAGAGGTTATTCTTCATGTGTCCCAGCCAGGTTGGGGTCGGACAGCACAGTCGCTTTACGCGTTGAAGCTGAGGGCCACTATAATTGGTTACGTACCTCCGCTTGTAGTGTATGGGAGTTTTGAGCCTCTCACAGGCGAGACATACCTGCTGCATTCGAGAGCTCACATATCCTCCCCTTGGTTTGCTTGTATTTTGGCTATAGATTTTATTAGGAGTGTGCTCTTTGTGCGCTAGTTGGCCTTTGGGATCGTGGTTACTTGAGTATATTTATTCTCTCTTGAGTTCAGGTCCTTTTATTTTTGGCATGCCTAGTATCCTATCACCCGTCTTGGTCCTAGTACAAACACTGGTGTTAGACTTGGGGGCATCACAACCCCTTACCGTGCTTGTTGATTTGGGAATGGTCATATTCCATCCTCTACTTCATTCGTGGAGGTCTTTTATTCCCTTCACTTGATCTTTACACCAGTGGTCACCCTCATGGGGGGTGGTAGTGGATGCGTGAACATTGGGTCTACACCTTACTTTCCTTTTTATGTCCCATCGTTCACCGCATTGTTTCCTTTGGGTGCTATTGTCATGATCATTCCTCCCTATATCCTATAGTTTGGATTCTATATTGACTATTTTGGGATGTTTTGGACTAATATGGTTGTCATGTAGGATCCAATTTTTGTACACTCTCTCTGAGGTTTCGACCTGTTCATTCCTATCACAGGTATTATGTCTGAACTGGCATATAGGTTAGGATTTCACATCCGCTTGCACTTATGCATTGCCTTATGACCGTTCCATCTTAACCTTAGGTACGAACCCACTCTATTATGTCACGGAACCTCCTTGATGCTTTAGAAGTGGCATGATATGAGTGGTAGAGCCTCACCTTACATGGGTACCCTACTTAGCGCCTTATTTGCATTTGGTGCCCATGCCGATGTTTCTCTCTTTAGGGTGTGGGATTCTGTGGTATAGTATTGCCATGACATTTAGCAAGAGCCTCATACTCCTCTTGATCTTATGCTGGCCATGATCCCCCGGACTCCCTTGTATCAAGTTGTGGATGCATTATCATGAGATTTTCCTGTCTTATTAAGCTTTATGTTGGCTCCCCTGACATTGTGTTTCATCCATATAGCCCGAGCTTGTCTCATGTCTAGCCATGCAAAGCCTTTATTTATATCCTTCACAGCTTGATTCCCTTTTTACCGGGAGCGGATTTTCCCTCGAGTGTCGATATCCTACACATGTATCCTTGCATTGAGCATAGGTATGTTCCACTGCTTGGAACTAGTTTGTTTTCCCTAAATGACACTCGTCTCCTCCTAGTTTGTAACTATAAAGCTAGTTTATTCTTTTTTCAAGATTTTCAAATAACTGAAAAAGACCAAAAAAATAAAAAAAACCAAAAATCCAGACAAGAAAAGATATTTTCTTTGGCAGCTGTCGAGTCGTGTCGCCTTCGAACAGAGCACTGTATATCACATCCATTGGTTGGGTTATAGTTTGACTTAGGAACTGTACTCGTTATCTGAGTTTTATCTCCACTGACTGGTTAAGCTTCCAGTCCCTATGGAGCCTCTATTGATTCCTCCTGCGTCATAGAGATGTCCCAGTCTGTATATCGAGTCTATGCTGCCTTCATTCAGTCACCATATGCCGTTATGCTCTTGTTCGAACGAAGTTGAAACCTGAGTCAGCCATTCCTCAGTTATCTTGACTTTGCATGTCGGCCATTCCCGGTACAGTTACTGGTTCATGCACCTTATGATCAAGTCCTTCCACATTATACAACTTTGCTGAGTACCTCGTGTTGGATGATGGGGGATGCCCTAATGCCCTCCTTCCAGTATATTTCATCCCATCGACTTCAGATCATTTATTCTGGGATTGGAATCTAGAGTCATTTTGAGTTCCTTGAGACTTGCAGTCATCAGTGGCAGGTTCTCTCGACGTCGACAGTTTTTGGGAATACATCAATGTCCCCTGATCGATGGATTCTCTCAAGTGTTCAACCTCAACACATTTATTCACACTTGTTAGTTTGCACTCTAGTACCTTGATTCCCATTTTCATTATTGGTGGGTGATCTCGCGTCTGTTAACGGTATACATCAATGACCGGTAATCAGATGATGGACTACTATGTTCGACCTCGACACCTCTATTCGCATAGTAGGACATGTACTCATAGCGGTATGTGTAGCAGACCTTCCAGATTGGTGGCATCCAAGATATGCTACCTCCTTGATTGTGCCTGTGTTCGTGAAATTTCAGCTCTCGTGACTTGTTCCAATATATGTCAGACATCGCCAACCTTTGTGGAGATCATGGTCCTTTGTATATCTTCATCATGGAGATTCTGATCTATGTATATTGTACGTGGCGATGACCACATATGTGTTATCATGTTTCATGCATATTCATGGCCATTGTACTCTTATGTATCTGGGACTGCTATATGTATTTGCAGTTATGTGTAGAGTTGTATTATGGTATTATGCTGATTGGGTGGTTGGTCTTCCATTTGGGTACCTTCATCACTTCACTTCTGGGATGGACTTATAATGTATTTTGGCCATCGTATCACCCCTCTGTTCTCATACATTAGGGGGCATCTGTTATAGCGGATTTCACCACACTAGGTGAATCGCACTTTGTATGGCCTTCCCCTGTCCCACTATAGACTCTTTAGACCCAATGGACCACATTTTATCCTTTGATGTGTCATTGATCATACCCAAAACTATATAAACTATGATATACGTGGCTTTTTCCCCGATAACCGCGTACATATGCGGGTTTGACCCCTATAGTCGCGTACATCGGTGTATAGTCCAAATCCTTTTGGAGTTTTCCTTGACATGGATCCGACTCATTTGACTTCTGGCCTTCCATATGCCTTGAGATCGCTCAGATTCGACCCTTCATTGTCCCTTGTGAAGATATATAAGGAGCCCCTTGGTACATTAAAGAAGGAGGGGGAGATAAGAGAGAATTGAGAGTATCGAAAATATAGTCCATTGTTGCCAGAACTTATGCTTGAGTCTGCATCCCTTTGTCCCTTGGAGCACTGTTGTGTTCTTCCCAAGCTTGCCTTTTGCTAGTAATATTTCTATCAGAGTGATGGAGGATTGAGGTGGTGGAGGCCCAAGTGGGGGATTTAGTTCTCCGGTTCGCGGACGTGCCGTCAAAGGTTGTCACTTGTAATCTCTGATTCATATTAATAGAAATATCTTTTCCTGTCCAGTAATGTGTATTTGAATGAATGTTGTATCCATTGGAATATGTCAAATGCTTATACATTATTGATTATATATGCTAGAATAGATCTAACACCATGAAATATAGTATGCTTGTATTGTTTACTTGTTGTTGAGGACGTGCTATAACAATTCAAGCTGAACATTGGAAAGCTCAAGGGGGATCTACTTCAACCGTCCGGAATAAGGTACGAGGTTCGATCCTTTAGTGTTAGATGTTTTTATTTCTATTGCATATTGGGAAAGATTGATTTCTGGAGTCTAGCTGTCTGTTGTGGTACCCCAAGCCATAGGAATTTCTCTCCATAACAGGATTAGGATGACGACAACAACGACGATGACAATGATGATGATGATGATGATGATGATGATGATGATGATGGTAATGATGACAATGATGATGATGATGATGATGGCAATGAGGATCAGGATGACGATGATGATGAAGGTAATGATCATGATGATAATGACAATGAGGATGAGTATGAGTGTTGGTAACTCTATATGATCAATATAAATTATCAACCAAGGGAAGTCTTTTATTTCAAATATAATTCACATTGTCTATGCATAAACACTCGGTAGATGGTCAAATGAATAAAAGATGAACTTTACTACTTATCTGCTCAATCAAACTCCTCTTATAGTTAAACTAATCTAAATCACACAGCTAGAAATTTAGAATTGCAATTACTTCATACAACATCAATCCAGTAATTAACTAATCTAGAAATAGATAACTAGACTTACTTTTGCAAAAAGTTAAATCCTAACATTATCATACTATATGTAAATCCATCATGACCTGTTAAATTCAACTAATCTAAGAATTGGGAAAAACAATAATTGAACTAAACAAACTCTAAACCATAATCTAACTGATTTGGAAACTTGCGAACGACAAGTAATTGAATGGAACTAGATCTGAGCTTGACTGTAACAGTTATTGGCACACATGCATAATGGAAAGTAACCTACACAGTCGACTGCCACACCATGCAGTTACAGCTTAAAGGAAATGCAAACATTACTATCAAAGGAACTACAATGATGAATCATTACTATTGCATCTAACTATAAAGAATGAAATTACTAAAATTTCCACACCACACAACAAAAAAATCAAAACATCTAATTGGATAGGAAATATCTATGGAAGGCAAACCCGACCTTCGAACAGAGACCCTGGAACTAACACAGGTTAAGACACAGAGATCAGAAGAATCCTTCTCCTTATATTAAAATGACAAATTAGAAAGTACGACTCCTTGTCATAGCTTACATAGTAGAATCCAATATCAACCAACCCTTGGCTCAGAAAGTTTTCCAATATTTATACATGAACAATCATAACCTTCACCCACTGATATTGGGAAACCATGAAGATCTACGATCTTTAGGATACCTTGTTAAAATGAGCTATTACAAATATGATTGGAATTGAATGAAAGTAGAGAATATAGGAAATCCTGTTGCTCGATACATTAATGAATAAACAAAACCAATTTAAGAGATACCATGTTTGTTGCAGATGAGCCTTAAGCAACAACGCACTGTCACAACTGAGTCTGTTGCAAGTAATCCTATTGCATCTATACATGGAATGATGACCTTAGTTTGTGTCCATCTTGTGGAGCTGTGACTAGAAAGTAACAGTTGGCATTGAAAGCTCATCTTATCTTCAAACCACATGGGATGCTACACATGTACTTCTCAAAGCTTGAACTATATTTATGAAATCACGATATATTATCATAATTCAAGAGACATATTTCTCAACATAACAATCATAGGCATTAATAATATTAAATGGTAATTAATCATACCTGTAAAGATTCAAGGCTCAATATGAGAAGAAAACATATGTCTGGTGCATAGAATGGAGTAAGACAAGGAAAAAAGGGGTATAATAGGTGTGGTAAAAAAAGGGCATTTCAAGACCCAACAATGAGGATGATTATTATCATGATAATGACTATGAGGAAGAAGAAGATGATGATGATGATGATAATGAAGATGAGGGTTAGGATCATGACGACAATGAGGATGGTGACAATGAGGATAATTATGATAATTATGAATACGATAACGATGGGAATGATAATGATGATGATGATAATGAAGATGATGATGATGATGATGATGATGATGATGATGATGATGAAAATGAAGATGAGGATGAGGATTATGACGACAACGAAGACGATGACGACGATGATGATGATGACGATGACGATGATAATGACGATAATGATTATAATGATGATGAGGAATGATGATGATAATGAGGATGAGGACGATGATGAGGATGAGGATGATGATGACGATGATGATGATGAAAATGAAGAAGATGATGATGATGAGGACAATGATGATGAAAATGAGGATTAGGATGGTGATGATGATGATGATAATGAGGATGAGGATGGTGACGATGATAAAAATGAGGGCATTTCATTACCAAGCTTCTCTTTGTTTTGAGAATAATTTAATATCTATACTAAATAGGGCCAACCACGTGAAGGTGGAATCTCATTGAACCCCCCCTCCTCATGTTACTCTTAATTCCCAATAATACAACAAAATATGTATACAAAAAAATAATTTATTCATGTGTTTTTTTACTTACTTAAGAAGCAATTTCTCTTATATCACATGCCAACATATAAGAAAATGAAAAACTTAAAATACCTCATATATAGAGTAGGGAATATATATTAAGGCATACCCCATACAATTCAATGGAATTCATCATCTTCTTCATCCAAATCATCATTTGTATCATCCTATCTAGATTCAACATTATAAGGATTAGACATATCATCATCGTCACTAATTTCAATTTCTATCATCATGTCATTGTCGATATCATCTTCATGTACATTGTCTGCTACACAATCTAATTCAACTAATTCTTCGTAATATTCCTCTGGAACATGATGCTCTAAATCTTGTTGATCATCCTTAACATCGCCATCTTCTTTAAGACCCTCTTTATTATTGTTCTCCACATTATACTTTATCATCCATCCCCTTGGATCGTGTCTCACTACAAATGACCAACCCTCTCTACCTGGAACCTTAGAGTAAAATACTTGTTCACATTGGCTTGGAAGAACATAGGGCTATGTTCTTGGATCAATTAGCCTTGTATTAACCATGGTAAATCCATTATCATGTTCAATAATAGTTCTATTAGGATCACATTGATTCAATCGTAACCTATACCTTTTGACAATGGAAATAACTAATTTGAAGGACTTAAAATCAAACTGAATAATATCTTCCAAATACCCATAGTATCAATTTTCTAAGAGTTTTGGATGTCTATCACTTCTATAGGAAACATTGTTCACCTCAAAGACTACATTTATCCCATAATCATAAGTTTTCTTCATTTTATCCAACTTTTTGATGTGAAATTTATGACCATTGCATCACATAGTCTTATGGTGTTTTACCTGCAACAAACCATACACATAAATGTTACATCCTAAATTGATCATGATTCAATGTGTGTTTATGATCTACGAGGGAAGTAAAGAACATGCACATCAATATATTTGAAAAAAATGAAATGGCTAATTAATATGCTTTCCTACTTATCTTTTAAACCATATGCTAAATCGATTTCCCTTTATGTAAGATTGGTATCTCCACTCGAATGAGTTTCTTTAACCAATGAAGCCATACCTTCCCATGATATTCCATGATCATATTATTCACATTGTTCAATCCATACATTCATCCAATCAATATTGTTTTCTATGTATAAATGAAGTGCATCCCACTCATGACCAACTAATTCATGAAGTAAAATTACAATTAAGTACAAATGCATATTCACTTAACATGCAGGTACACACTTTTAAGTGATGCATATTGAAAATTAAAAAATAAATAACTATGATATATACATAAAAATCAACATTCAAATGTACTATAATTAATATCCACTATCTAATAATTACCTTTCACCTTCCTTGGTCTACCTTTCCCAGTGAGGTTCTCCCCTTCGAAATTGTTATTGGAGTCTAGATAAAAAAATGCGACCTAAATTGAGCTTGGATGCTAATTTAGGAAAGTATTCACTAATATACATCATGTTATAGTATACCATAGAACCCTTAGGACGTGCTCATTGTCTAACCAAACCATTCAAAAATTTCAAGTTCCTCTCAACCATCCACATGGGCCTTGACTGTACAGGTCCACACAATTCAATCTCCTCAACTTGGTGCATGAGGTAATGTTCTTGTGCGTTGAAAAATGTTGAAGGTATATGATTTTGCATTTAACACATCAGATGTGTAATTTATCTCCTCCATTACTTTATATCTTCTTTATGGATTTCTTTATATTACAACCATCTACAAGTGATGCAAACAAATCATGAGATTTAACAAAAAAAACATTATTTTAAGAACAATTATAAAAATAAATATCAAATATAATTTCTACAATTAATTAAATAAACACTTTATGCATGGAAATTATCACTACTTGCCTCATGTATTTTCCAAGATCATATATAAATTTTTGACATTGTTGTCGTAGTTGTCTGGGAGATATAGAGGAAGAACATATTGTAATAATATAAAAATTGTTTCATTATTTTTTTCAAAAAGTAGGAAAAAATAGCAATAATATGCACGAGAATATATATATATATATATATACCATAATAATTACCTTGATGAAGAAATGCCAAGCATGAGTTTTCACCCCTGCAAAATCACCTTCTTGGGTTATGATATTGTTGAGGTTCGAACAAAATCCGGTGGGAAATTTATTTTTCCGTATGACTTCTTTTACAAAAAAAAAATGTTGCTCCGTTAACAACCATGGAAGTCAGATTATATTAATTTAGTCTTCGTTTCTAGGTAGTTTAATGACATCTTTCATTGCACAATTGGCTTCCTGAATGTCATTGCAAATTTTGACAAATTGTTTCTTTGTTGCTCCTTAAATCCAATATTCGCCATAATGTTTCAGCCACATTATTTCTGACATGCATTGTATCAAATAGATGAGCAATTTGTAGGTGCTCATAGTATGTCTACTATTAAATTCGACATTATAATTACATACCGCAAAAATGGGTTAACCCTAGGGAATCATGTATTGTCCATACAAGCATTGCATGGAATTGGAATTGTCTTTGTCGTATTGGTCTAGATACATCATACATAGTGATGTCATTCCATAGCTTTAGTAGTTTATCAATAAGAGGATCGATATATACATTCAGATCTTTAACTTGGTACTTACCTAATTGATTTGAACATATAAAATATATAATTATTACAACAATTAAGATATGTGAATAATACACAACAATAAAAGGAAAAAATATACGACAATATGCAACAAAATACGACAAATGACATGCCCCTATATTAAAAACAATTGTTGTAGACACATACCTAGAATAATCATTGCCAACATTATGTGCTCCCTCTTTATTGAACCATGGATGAATGTTATTGTTGATAAGAAAAATAGTCCACACCAAGTAAATAGATCTCTTATATTCATATGGATTGACACAATATATGGCCAAATAAAGACGAACATTACGAGTTTATTCTTTAAATTGTTCCCATTTTTCCTCCATATATCTAAATGGAGAACCATCTACAGGAATTCAAAGAATGTCATCTTGGCTTCTTTTATGTGCATGGTAATCCATAAATTGTGTTATGTCTTTGCACCTGAACAGTCGTTGCAAACATGAAATAATGGGAATATAATCAAGAACCTTGCAAGGAACCTTTTTTTCTACTTGATCTGTTTGATATCTGCTGATATGACATTCTATACATTTTGTTTCAAATTCATGTTGTTTATAATATATAATATGGTCATCAGGGAATGCATCAATTGCTTCATACTGCATAACTTCCAATTTCTTTCATGATGACAGATAAATATCTATGTGCGAGGTAAAATATTTGACAGTGGTAACAAAAATTCAGCTATCAAGCTACAACAAATTAAAGTAAAAAACTAGTTAATATAATATATAAATAATATTAATGGAACATATTTCATCCCTATTACTTATGAATTAACAATGAAATTATTAGAGGAACAAAGATAAAATTTATCACAATCATATATATGTGATGGAATACATTACATACCTTAACATATGTAAGACTAATGAGTTTGAAAGACCACTCGTAACATTCAAGTTCATTATCAACAATATAGCATAGATAATATTTGTGTTGGAGCCTTCATAAAGGGGTTTGTATTCCTTCTCAAGAAGAGGTAAATCATGAACATCATCAAAGCCATCCTTTTCATTACGATGATGATGATCATCCATTCCAACATTGAATGTATAATGGATCAATTTATTTTTTCTATCATCTTCAACTATGTTATCAGCATGATCATCTTATTTAATATGATCATTGACTTGTTCTTCATTATTCATAGCTCCATGTTCCATTGATGCTTGTTCTGAAAGAACATCCTCCAGACGACATGTCGTAGGAGGTATTTCCTTTATAATTAAATGAAACTATCAAAAGATATTAGTTAATATAATTAATATTAAAATTATACCAAAATTTGCAAAACCAATCAATATAAAGAAATATATAATGAAAAACTTACCAATGGATGATAGTGATGTCCCCCTCAACATGTCCATATTCCCTACAATTTATTTTGGTTGTTGTGATATTTATTCTTCTCCTTTTAAATCCGCAACATTGACTAAATGGAAAAAATCATTTTCCATCACCATTACTTTTCAATCCATCCAAAATTCTAGCAAACAACTCACGATTTTGATCGTGTGGATTAGAAATATTGTTATGTTCTCACATTTTTTGATACCAAGCTTGACTGATGATTATTCATCTTAAAAAATTAATATCCACACTTCACTATTTTTAATTATAGTAAAAATTGAAATAATTGTGGCTTTTTGTATGTAAAACAATCTATACAAAGATTATAAATTCCACAAACTGCCACTTGTATATCAAACATGTCGAAATATTATTATTGTATAGTTTCTAAAAATAAATTCTCGTTGGATATCCGATGAAATTATCATATTGACCATTGTAATCTTGTCATTGGTAATCCAATGACATAAGTCAAACATTTGATGACTTTCATTATATTACCGACGATCGTCTAAAATATGACAGAAATTGGAGTAAATTAAAAATAAAAAACAAAAAGATCATAATTACAAAGGTGAAATCTGATGACATGGTCAATTTCGTCGGATTGCATTGGATTCTCTAGTCAAATTTTGGGTTCAAATCTTGTTGTGAAACTAAGTGAGAGCTGTAAACCATTCTTGCATATTTTTCAAAAGGAAATATCAAATAGAAATTAATTGGTGGATGAGCCAAGGAGAGATATCAGTATCAAAAATTAATATTTATTGGTAGGTTGTCTTATTATTTTTCCTTGAGAAATTTTTGTCTCTTGAGGATGATCCCATATAAGGGATCAAAACATCAAAGTAAAAACATATTAATGCATAAACGCTCCAACCTTTCAAATATTCTCAATGTAAGCATGGTTTTCCATCAGATCGAATCCCTCCATGGTAGGGAATTTCTAAATGATATCCATTCGTTGGAAAGAATTAGTTTAAAAATATCTCAAAGAGAAGATGGTGTTTAATTCTTGAAGAAATCCTGATACTCTAGAACAATTACAAACTTTGTGTGCATCAAACACTAGCTCCTCAATGCACGAAACGATGAAATGTCCAAGAGAGCAAGCCTAACCCTAGTCATATCTGAGAGAAAAATAGAACACAATGGCTTAATCTGCATGTTTGAGAATGCTTACTGGTCACACCTTAATCTTGAAAACCACATATGTCAGGACATTGTCCATGGAAACTAGGATTAAGGAACACGGTGTTGAGTTAAGACATGATAGATTCATAAGTTAGGGCTTGAAGGGACACGTCCATTTAACTAAACATTAGATCTTCTTGGAAAATTCCAAGGCGTTGCAAGGATATAACATGTCATGAAAAGAAAGGTATGAGAAAAATTTGAAATATAAGTGAAACCTGGAAATTTAAATAGAGATGAGGGCTACAAACTAAGTGAAACTTTGAAATTGATCTTGCATATGCTTTAGAAGGAAGTGCTAGATATAAATTAATTGGTGGATGAGTCGACCATGTCGAAATACTGGAAAATACTAAGAGGGGGGGCGAATTAGTATTGTAAATTTTCACCATTTAAAACCACTTTTATAATTTACTTATTAAAACACATAATCAACAAGAACACACAGAACACAAATTTATCGTGGAAGCCCTATTGGGTAAACCACCAATACTTCCTATTACTGCAAAATTGTTGTTTACAAATAGTTTTTCCTGCTACTACAGACAAGGATGGTATTAAAATCTATTTACCATCTTCTACTCGAACTAGGCTATGACCCCCTATTTTTTTATCCACTATTGAAAGGATGTTGTAAAACCCTATTTACCAGCTACCACTGGAAGGAGGCTACAACCCCTTGCAGGATTTTTTCCTACCCTAGTGCCACCCTGCCACCCTAATATGTTTTAGTAATATTCCATATCCCTTTCCCCTTCAATCTCTGTCACACTTCACTGGTATCTGCTTCTTCTATAACCTATACTACAGAGACGCTTCCTCATTTTCTTCGATCTTCTGATGAAATATATCTTCATGCATCTCTTCAAAGCATATCATGCCCTTTCATCTTGGAACCTCTTCAAAACTTTGTTATTAATTATTTTTAATTAAATAATCAATTAAAAACTTCTTGATAATTTCTAAACTACGAGCTCCCTTCTTCTCTGATCGCAGGATTCATCAACCAATGACTCTGAGGGATTTTTTTCTTCCTTTGTGAGATCCCTATGGACTACCTCACATGCGCTTACCTTATTTGGACATCTCCTAAGCTCTTGTTAATCGATTTACAGTTAAATATCTGAGTTGCTTTCTTTCATGGTCTCCATTACCGAAATCACTCTGATTCATTAATCTCCTTTCAGACTTTTTCATGATTGTATATATGAGATAAGATGTGGTATGCGGATTGTCAAACTATGAAATTTTCTCAAAATACCTTTCTGCACTTATATTTTTTGTATCAACCGTTCCACACCATTGATCCCATATGGGCTCTTCCATGACCGTTGATCTGAGATAATACACGGATAGCAGAATGCGGGTTTATGACTTTTCCAAAATTTCATTTTGAGATTTCCTCTTTCCACACTAATATTTTTGCATCCATACTTAGCTTTCTGCCTCAACCATTCTGCATCATTTATCTCATGTCGGCTCTTCCATGACCATTGATCTTACAGATCGTGGGTTGTGGATTGTGGATTCTCAAAAACTCAAACTTTTCTTTCACAACTCTTTACCTTCCGCTTTCCTCACTAATATTTTCACACTGTTGATCTTTTACGGATGTCTTTCTAACCGTCGATCTTCCGGATCGTAGGATGTAGAATGAGGGTTCTCAAAAATATCAAACATTTATTTCACAACCCTCCCTCTCCTACTTTCTGCAGTAATATTTTCACACCATCAAACTTCTACGGATGTCTTTCTGACCATCAATCTTCTAGATCATGGGATGCAGAATGCGGAACTGTGACATTTCCCACAATATTTTTGTGTTTCACTTCCTTCCAATTTTTCACCTTCTACCTTATGTCTTCCATACTTTGGGTTGCGGGAATTCATATTAATCTAGACCTTGATTTTTCATCTTCCTCTTTCCTCCTTTCACTTTCTGCTTTGTTTTAACCCTTAGCCATTTTTTAATCTCAACATGCAAACTAACATTTTTCTTGGTTTTGGTAGGTTGATAATTTGTACGTGTGACAGCCAAGTGACAATATGACTTCATGCCTGGGTACCTAGTTCACTAGGAAACATGCCTACTTATTCTGATGAAATTATCATCACATAGACAAATCTTTGTGGACTTTTCCAAATTCCTCTTTCAATCCTATGAATTTGACACTTAGTCATATTTCTATCTTTAGTACCTAAAGTACATTTTCTCCATTTTGGCAAACTGATATTTTCTTTATCAGATCATCATAGGGAAAACCAAGAGCAAGGCTAGAATTCTATTTCACTAGTGAAAAATACCATATCACCTTTAAATCTTACTAACAAAAACATAGCCTCTGGAAAGAATTTCAAAATGGCTTCTCAATCTCCTTTCCTAAGGCTTAACCAATTTTCCATATTTCTCTAGAATGATGTCATAATACACCAATGATTTCAACTTCATGCCACATCATCATTTCAAAATGGATTCTCAATCTAATTTCCTAAAACTTAACTAATTTTCCATATTTCTCCAGAATGATGTCATAATGCAACAATGATTTCAACTACATGCCACAACATCATTTATTCCATGGCATGTCATCACTACCTTTGTATTTCACGAAGTTTGTCCTACCATCATATCCTTGGTTATTTCTTTGTCATTACTGAACTCCTTTGACATCAATGATGATCCATGTAATGGATCCTTTGTATTTTATCGATTTCATCCTTCTACCATGTCTATTGGTTATTCCTTTGTCATTCGTGAACTCCTTTGACATCAATGACAATGAAATTCTCAACAATCTCCCCTTTGGAATTAATGGAAACATCTAAACATTCTCCCCCTTTGAGAACATTGACAAAGGATAACCTGTTATGCTATTGAGTATTTCTTGTCTTTAATCTTTCTGATAACTCACCCTGACATCGTATATTCCCTGTGTTAACTAGACTTGGTACTAACCAATGTATTATAATTTATATTAACATTTCCTTTCTCACAACAGTTTCTTGAATGATAGATTCATGGACTCCCCCTGTCACTGTACTTCCTCTTCTTTGTCAACCATACACCAATATTAACCCTAAGCATCTATTGTCTTTTATGAATATAACTTTTCAACATACTTCAACCTTATATACCAATTGAATTTTTTGATACCAATTGGATTTTTTTTACTTTAACCCCCCTGAGTATATGACCCCTCCTAATGTTATCTTCAGGGTTCTCTTTTAAATAATGAGAGATCTTTTAGAAAAGAATCCCACAATCATCACTATATCTTTCTTCATCATCTTCATATTTATCTTCATCAGTGTATTATTTTACATATCCATCTTGCTTTCCCTCATAATGTATGGCATTCTTATTTATGGCATTATTATGCCCATTATCAAATTTAGATACCTCACTGATGTTTGAAATTTATGTTTCTTCTAAGTTCTCATAATTTGACTTTTTCTTCCATATCTTCTCATGAGGTATCCTGCTTACTTGTCCTTTATCATATTCTATGTTAGTGTCTTGTTTCCTTCTCAAACTTTGATATTTTCCCTTGTTTCTGCATTCAATAGCCTTGTGACCAAACTTCTAAAATAATGGAAGTACCCATATAATTTCCCTTTATTTTTGAGGAATCTTTGATCTTCTTGCTTCATGTAATCAACAATATTGCACCTTCCATTTCTGTGGACAGAAGTTGTTCCTCTGGTCTGAATGGTTCAGATCCAGAACAAATGAGTGAACGACAAAGGATGAAGACCTTCCTTGAATTTCATAGACACCTGGAATGCTGCTTTGATAGTGAACCTATGTACCTANCCATGTTAGTGACTAAGGAATCTAACAACATGTACATGTGAAATCAAAACAACAGTAATGTGGGACAGAAATCAGCTTTGCATTAAAGATGTATGGAGAAGATTACAACCATTTCCTTAGTGTCGAAAAGCATCTCCACGAGACAAACACTTCATCCCCATAAGCTCCAACTTTGTTCTCTATTGTCTCTAATGGCTTGGGCTAAGTAGTCAATCCAACAACATAACAATACCTTTATAGTTCTCCCTCTCAACTATGGACATGAGCTTGTATTTATAAGGCTCAATGGATTGGAATAGTTGAGACAATTGTGGGTGAGGTGGCTCTAAGATCCTACCATGGGGGATCTCGATCTCAACCGATCCATAATGATAGGGATAAGGGAGTACATGAGGCTCATGATCTAGAAGCCTCAAGAAACTTCTCTTTTTCCCATTTTACCCAGGGTACCATTTTTCTTCTCTTATGATAGAGCGGTTTAGATGAGAAATGCTTATGGACCAAAGACCATAGGTGGTGGCACCACTTATGGAAAATAGGATATAGGTGGTGGTGAGAAAAGTACCTCTCATGGGCCACAGGGAAGGTGCAGTGCTGAGTTTTTTCATGTAGAATTGACAAACATAGTAGGTTTCCACTCTAAGTGCTGGGATTAAGGGAAAACATGGAAGTTAAGGGTCTCATCACATGATGCTGATAGGATTTGGGTATAACAAAATGCCTCCCAAAGAATAATACTTAGAGGGATATGATAAGCGAGAGATTTGAGAGAACAAGTTGTTACTTCGAGGTGAAAATGTTAGCTTGATCGGAGCATGTTTTCAAGTAGGCATCTATGGTACATCAATATTTTTTACTCATAGACACATATAACCAACTCATGGCTATAGACCAATACAAGGAAGATCCATGAGAGGAATAAACAAGCATGGCTACTAGAATACAACGTAGATCCATGTGAAAGGGGACATAAACTTGGACATAGCTACCATATATACAACGTAGATCTATGTCATACAGACGCAAATTTGAGCACAACCACTACCATACAAATGTGGATCCATGCTAGAGATACAAAACTCCATTGCAACCTAGGGAAAGTAATGGGCACTATACAAATACCTAGGGTCTTCATCTCGTCTTCCACAAAGTACGATTCTGTCCATGTGATTACAATGATCTGAAATTGAACATGGTAGAAACCACTTGATTATTGGTCAATGATGTGAACCGTTAACAAGTGTGAGGGAGATCACCCTTGATGTTAATGATTCCCAAGGTACCCTAATACAATCCATTGAGTGTGAATAGATGTCCTAATGTCAAACACCCAGTTGATTCTATTGATCAAAGTTCAATGATGTGAACCTATGTCGAGAGTGAAGGAATACGTCATTAAGGCATACAGATATCAAGGTACTAAGTTTATGTTTCTAAGACTATTTCCTGAATGATGAGCTGATGTCAACGAGAATAGTCTCATCAAAGGAGGGCCATGATGAGTCCCACATCGGCGACATTAAACTTGGAACATAGTTCTGGAATGATGTGAATATAGTAACCATAAGACTGACTCAAAAGTACTGACACATAGATTGTTTTGACTACAGAGGTAAACTTCTTCAACTTCCCTTTGAACATCGGGTGGCACGACAAGAGACTTGGAAGCATGACTAAATGGGACAAGAAAACAGTGTGATTGTGGACATTGCATTCTTTTTAAAGACTCAAAGGAGTGGCATGACTCATGAAAGTGGATAGTCATAGACATTAGCTGAATACCCAATTGACTGAAATGATATGCAGATAAGTGCCATGTTCAAAGGTAATGACAAACTACTGCCATTTATTTGAAAAATGATTCCCTTCCCATTTCCCCCATCATGGTTGATGAGTGCCTCTTTTCAGTTTTATGAGTTCAAATAGGGTAACAAACACTCGGTATAGCTCGTCTGAAGAAAAGTCCAAACTCATATGTTTTACGAACTTGAGAGAGGAGTGGTTTGTTCCCAAAAACAGGTCTCTCAATGTTTAATTTAACAAGTCCAATGAAATAAAACTCAGTATCGTTCATGTTTAGAGAGTTTGAATGACCATGGAAGAAGACTCCAAAGGTTCCTTTTTCATATTATTTAGTCTCTAAGGCCCGAAAAAGTATAAAATTATACCTTAGAGGACTCTTCTAGTCATGATTGGCTGGAGTGTTCATTTTTTGTAAATAGTCTATTTGAACTTAAAAAGAGATAACCTACTATATGTTATAGCTGATTTCACCACTCCAGGTGAATCACACTTTGTATGTCCTTTCCCCTGTCCCACTGTAGACTCCTTAGACCCCATGGACCATTTTTTGTCGTTTGATGTTTCCTTGAACATCCCTAAAAACATGTGAAAAATGATACATGTGACTTTTAAACTTATAAGCGCATATATACGCGGTTTTGACCACTAAAACTGCAGTTTTGACCACTAAAACCGCGTACATCGGGATGTGTACAAAATCCAAATCCTTTTGGAGTTTTCCTTGACATGGATCTAACTCACTTGACTCCTGGCCTTCCCTATGCCTTGAGATTGCTCGGATTCGACCTTTCATTACCCCTTTGAAAATCTATATAAGGAATAAGGAACCCCTTGGTACATTGAAGGCATACGAGAGAATTGAGAGCAAAGAAACTATAGTCCATTGTTGCCGGAACTTATGCTTGAGTCTGCATCTCTTTGTCCCTTGGAGCACTTTTGTGTTCTTGCCAAGCTTGCTTTTTGCTTGTGAGCTTGCTATCTAGAGATGGAGGATTGAAGTGGTGGAGGCCCAAGTGGGGGATTCAATTTCTCCGGTTCGCAGACATACTAACAGAGGTTGTATCTTGTAATCTCTGATTTATATTAATAGAAATATCTTTTCCTGTCCAATAATGTGTGTTTGAATGAATATTTTATCCATTGGATTATGTCAAATGCTTATACATTATTGATTATATATGCTAGAATAGATATAACACCATGATATATAGAATGCTTGTATTGTTTACTTGTTGTTGAGGAAATAATTCAAGCTGAAGTTGGAAAGCTCAACGGGGATCTACCTCAACCATCCGGAATAAGGTATGAAGTCTGATCCTTTAGTGTTAGACATTTAATTTCTATTGCATATTGGAAAGGATTGATTTCTGGAGTCAAGTTGTCTGTTGTGGTACCACAAGCCATAGGAATTTCTCTCCATAACAGAATTGGCAACTCCATTGGGGATTGTTCCTTGTTTTTATTTGGGGTTTGTGGGCACAATGGGCTTGATATTATTGACTTGCTCTTTGTTTCTCCTTGTTTCTATGTTGAATTTTATAGTATGTTCATCCATTGACACTCCCCTTTATTTGTTTGACCATTGGCCTACTTTTTACCACTGCCTTCTTTGTATACGCAGGTTTTTGGCCAAAAGTCACGTACATACGTGGATGTTTGGCCAAAAGTCGCATATACACGCAGGTTTTTGGCCAAAATCCGCATATACATGCAGGTTTTTGGCCAAAAGTTGCGTATATACACAACTATTCTTTAAATAGTCACGTACATCCTCCCTTTTGGTGAGTTTGATGTTGTGGGAAGTTGTTTGGTGGGTTGTGAGTGTGGTTGGGTCTTCCTTGGGTACTGATGTTGTCTGTTGGATGCTTCTTTTGTGACCAGAGACCGCTTTTTCATTGATTTTTATTTGAAAGTAGTTTTTAGTCATTTATCCTTTTTTTTTTGTCATTAGTGCATTACTCTTTTTGGTCTTGGTGTCTTGCTGGTATTGTCTTTTATACTTGCTGCAGAGACTGAGAGTTTTAGATGACTTTCATTGCATTTTTCATTCTTTTATATTGAAAAATACAAGGTAGTTGCACTCTTAGTTGCATCTTAGATATGGATTTGAGGAGGCACTTGCATTGGATTGCTTGGATGAGAGTTGTGTTTAGGATTTCATATAGGAAGGATTGCATTGGCATTCGGAAAGGAATATATATTTATGCATCTCATGTAGTGGCATACCCTATTTTTCATTTGACAAAGATTGCACTTAGCATTGTTTGTTATGGTGTGCATATTTATTTCACTGCTGAGTCATAATGTCATTAGTTGCATGGCCATTTCCCTTTGAGTAATTACAGCCAATTAAAATCAACGCATAATAAAATGAATTACACTCTTTTCTTTTCTAGGGTGCACCAACAAGATTAGGTTTTAGGGTCTTGGAATAGTTCATTGTGAGTAAATTCTCCAAGACCACTAAACAACAACATCTATGTGTCTGTCCAGGTGAGTGTGTGAAATCCTTGGTATAACCAATGTTTCTCAGGATACTCCTCTCAAAAGGGAGTTAAGCACAACACAGTGTGAGCGGTTATTGATTGGAATGATCCCTAGTCATAACTGAGTAGCACTGGAGATATTTCCAGGATTGTATTCATATCTGGGGGCTCTTTCGAGAGTTTTGGGCTTTGCTACCCTGCCCATATGGTCCATCCCGACTACGACTGTCCACCTGAGCATTGATTATATTGAGGTGACCTTAGTTTCCTTACCTAGGTTATCGAGGGGGTACTTGCAGAGGTTATTATGTGAGTGTCCTAGCTAGGTAGAGGTCGGACAACACAGTTGCTTTATGCATTGAAGCTAAGGGCCAATATAATTGGTTACGTACCTCCGCTTGTAGTGTATGGGAGTTTCGAGCCTCTCCTAGGTGAGACATACCTGCTGCATTCGGGAGCTCACATATCCTCCCCTTGGTTTGCTTATATTTTGGATGTATATTTTCTTAGGAGTGTGCTCTTTGTGCCCTAGTTGGCCTTTGGGATCGCGGTTACTTGAGTATATTTATGCTCTCTTGATTTTGGGTCCTTTTATTTTTGGCATGCCTGGTATCCTATCACCCGTCCTTAGTCCTAGTACGGACCCTGGTGTCAGACTTGGGGGCATCACAGCCCCTTACCGTGCTCATAGATTTGGGAATGGTCATATTCCATCCTCTACTCCATTTGTGGAGGATTTTTATTCATTTTTCTCAGTCTTTACACTGGTGGTCACCCTCATGGGGGTGGTGGTGGATGCGTGAATGTTGGTTCTACACCTTACTTTCCTTTTTATGTCCCAACATTCACCGCATTGTTTCCTTTGTGTGCATTTGTCATGATCATTCCTCCCTATATCCTATAGTTTAGATTCTTTATTGACTATTTTGGGTTGTTTTGGACTAATATGGTTGTCATGTAGGGTCCAATTTTTGTACACTCTCTCCATGGTTTCAACCCGTTCATTCCTATCATAGGTATTATGTCTGAACTGGCATATAGGTTAGGTTTCATCACCATCTGCATTTTTCATAACCTTATGACCATCTCAGCATGACCTTAGGTACGAACCCACTCTGTTATGTCACGGAACCTTCTTGCTATTTTAGAAGTGGCATGATATGAGTGGTAGAGCTTCACCTCACATGGGTACCCTAGTTAGCACCTTATTTGCATTTGGTTCCCATGCTGACGTTTTCTCTTATAGGGTGTGGGAGTCCATTGTATAGTACTTCCATGACATTTCGCAAGAGCCTCATACTCCTCTTGATCTTTTGCTGGCCTATTCCCCTCAAGACTCCCTCATGTCAAGTTGTGAATGCATTATCATGAGATTTTCCTACCTTATTGAGCTTTATGCCGTCTTCCCTGACATTGTGTTTCAGCTATATAGCCCGAGCTTGTCTCATGTCTAAACATGCAGAGCCATTGTTTATATCCTTCGCAGCTTGTTTTCCTTTTTACCGGGAGGGGATTTTCCCCCGAGTGTTGATATCCTACACATGTATCCTTGCATTGAGCATAGGTATGTTCCACTGCTTGGAACTAGTTTGTTTTCCCTCATGACACTCGTCTCCTCCTAGTATGTAACTATAAAGCTATTTTATTCTTTTTTCAAGCTTTTTAAATAACGGAAAAAGTCCAAAAAAATCAAAAAACCGAAAAATCGGACAAGGAAATATGTTATCGGTGGCAACTGTTGAGTCATGTCGCCTTTGAACAGAGCACTGTATATCACATCCATTGGTTGGGTTTATAGTTTGACTTTAGGAGCTGTGCTTGTTTATCTGAGTTTATCTCCACTGACTGTTTAAGCTTCCACTCTGCATGGAGCCTCTGTCGATGCCTCCTGTGTCAGAGAGATGTCCTAGTTTGTATATCGAGTCTACGCTACCTTCATTCAGTCACCATACTTCGTTATGCTCTTGTTCGAAGGAAGTTGAAGCCTAAGTCAGACATTCCTCAGTTATCTTGACTTTGCATGTCAGTCATTCCCGATACAGTTACTGGTTCGTGCACCTTATGATCGAGTCCTTCCACATTAAACAACTTTGCTGAGTACCTCATGTTGGATGATGGGGGATGCCTAAATGCCCTCCTTATAGCGGATTTCATCCCATTGACTTCAGATCATTTATTCTGGGATTCGAATCTAGAGTCATTTTGAGTGCCTTTAGACTTACAGTCATTAGTGGCAGGTTCTCTCACCATCGATAGTTTTTGGGAATACATCAATGTCCCCTGATCAATGGATCCTCTCAAGTGTTTGACCTAAACACATTTATTCACACTTGTTAGTTTGCACTCTAGTACCTTGATTCCCATTTTCATCATCAGTGGGTGTTCTCGCGTCTGTTAACGGTATACATCAATGACCGGTAATCAGATGATGGACTACTATGTTCAACCTCGACACCTCTATTCACATAGTAGGACATGTACTCATAGTGGTGTGTGTAGAAGAACTTCGATATTGGTGGCATCTCTTATATGCTACCTCCTTGATCATGCCAGTGTTCATGAGATTTCATCTCTTGTGACTTAATTCCAGTATATGTCAGATATTTCCAGCCACTATGGAGATCTTGATCTATTATATATCTTCAGCCATTATGGAGATCATGGTCCTTTGTATATCTTCATCATGGAGATTCTGATCTATGTATATTATACGTGGTGATGACCACTTATGTGATATATTGTATCATGCCTATCCATGGCCATTGTGCTCTTATGTATCTGGGACTGCTATATGTACTTGCAGTTATGTGCAGAGTTGTATTATTGTACTATGTGGATTGGGTGGCTGGTCTTCCATTTGGGATCCTTCATCACTCCACTTCTAGGATGGACTTAGAATGTATTTCGGCCATCGTATGACCCCTCTGATCTCACACATTAGGGGGCATCTGTTATAGCTGATTTCACCACTCCAGGTGAATCACACCTTGTATGGCCTTTCCCCTATCCCGCTGCAGACTCCTTAGACCCTATGGACCATTTTTTGTCCTTTGATGTTTCCTTGATCATCCCTAAAAACATGTGAAAAATTATACACATGACTTTTAAACTTATAAGCGCATATATACGTGGTTTTGACCACTAAAACCGCGTACATCGGGATGTGTACAAAATCCAAATCCTTTTGGAGTTTTCCTTGACATGGATCTGACTCACTTGACTCCTGGCCTTCCCTATGCCTTGAGATCACTTGGATTCAACCTTTCATTACCCCTTTGAAAAGCTATATAAGGAACCCCTTGGTACATTGAAGGCATAAGAGAGAATTGAGAGCAAAGAAACTATAGTCCATTGTTGCCAGAACTTATGCTTGAGTCTGCATCCCTTTGTCCCTTGGAGCACTTTTATGTTCTTGCCAAGCTTGCTTTTTTCTTATGATCTTGCTATCTAGAGATGGAGGATTGAAGTGGTGGAGGCCCAAGTGGGGAATTTAGTTTCTCCGGTTCACAGACGTGCCAATAGAGGTTGTATCTTGTAATCTCTGATTTATATTAATAGAAATATCTTTTCCTGTCCAATAATGTGTGTTTGAATGAATACTTTATCCATTGGATTATGTCAAATGCTTATACATTATTGATTATATATGCTAGAATAGATCTAACACCATGATATATAGAATGCTTGTATTGTTTACTTGTTGTTGAGGAAGTAATTTATCAATTCAAGCTGAAGTTGGAAAGATCAACAATGATCTACCTCAACTGTCCAGAATAGGGTACGAGGTCTAATACTTTAGTGTTAGAGATTTAATTTCTATTGCATATTGGAAAGGATTGATTTCTAGAGTTAAGCTGTCTATTTTGGTACCCTAAGCCGTAGGAATTTCTCTTCGTAACACCATCAGAGAGACAACTCTTCAAATGCTTTAACGAGCATGAGGAAGACAAGTTCGCTCGACAATATTTTCATATTTAGGGAGCCCAAAAAGAGTTTAAAGAAGAATCCATTAGGTCTCTTTTCACAATGAGATATTTTATGAGCCTGAAAAGAGTAAGAAATGGACTCGGACCTTTGATACTAAGTTTCGAGAGCGTGACCAAAGTGTCGTAATAAATGCTCAAAGACTTTTTCTGTTTTATGGTAGTACGGAAAAGTAAAAAATGAACTCCCAAAACTTTACTGCTACTATTCTTCTATCCTATAACGACTCAAAAACAAGTATTAAATGCACTAATAACTAACATTAAGGGATTACGACTGATATATTTTGAGAAATAAGTGATTTTAAACCAAAACTATAGCATGTCAAACCCAAAAATGTGTATAAAAGTTGTGTAAATAGTGAAAAATCAAAACTTTTACTATTTACCCATAGTGGAGGGCATTTGGAGCACTTCCCTAGCCAAAATTTAAGTTGCCGATATCAGGATTTTCCACTGTCGGATTCGAGCACCGTTATTTCTAAGTAATAGCCTAGACCCCACTCTTTCACCTTATGTCTTCAGTTTTGACTTTTAATGGTGTTTTCAAACTTGTATGGAAAGACCTAAAATCATGGGAGTGGGCACCACTCTTATCCCTTGCGGGATACGCGGTACCTCACTAGAACCGCGCTGAAAACATAGTGCACAGGCAGTGCCACCGCCTATCTTCAATGGGGCACAGGCAGTGCCGGCCGTGAAGAAGTAAAAATAATCACATAAGAAAAAATAGTTCATTTGATTTGATTTGAATGATTAGGAATGATTCTAATGGGTCTTGTGATTGTTTTTGGCAAGTTCTTGCTAATAAAAAATGGCCATATGGAAAGAGAGATAGCATGATAATGACAATGCCTTCGTCGAGTGAAATTTGGGTTGCATAGCTGCATTGAGAGACTGCGGACTCCTAAAATTATTCTGCACACCGAGTATGGTATTGCATGAGCGATTGCTAGAGCATATACTTCGGATGTGGAATCCGGAGCAACAATACTTCGATTTTGGTGCTCATATTCTCACAGTTGAGGTAGAGGACATCTACTTCCTAAATGGCCTTTCGAGACGGGGTGCTCCCATCTCGCTGACTGGTTCTCGTGGAGGGGACATCACTACACAGGAGTTGATAAACCGTCACGATATCCCTAGGACAAGGACATCGGGAAAGAAAATCCCCATAAAAGTAGTGAGGGATGGACCTCTATAGACTGTATTGTTTGCCATAAAGAGAGTGGTAAGAAGCCAAGGAGTGCACCAGGATTCTAGAGCACATATGCTCTATGCCATAGAGGCCATGGCACCTATAGTCTTTAACTGGGTGGAAGCCTTGCTTTCGATATTCAAGGATCAGCTGACCAAGTGTCGGTAGGGGGAACTGAAGCAGTTTGGTTTTTGTTCCATTCTATCCTGCTTATTATTCGAGCGGGTTCCACATATGAGACCCTAGGTGGTATTTATAGAGCTGATAGTGCGGGACCCTCGCATGCAAAGGTGGGTCTAGATTATGGCCCGTACTGGAGCGGGCAGGGGGAAGGTAAAGTTCGGCGACCCATTCATTCAATGGCCGAGAGATTAGATCCTTATGATGGATGATTATGCATATGCAAGAACTGACTTTAGTGGAGACCCTAACCTACCACTCCCACTTGGTGGACAGTGGGGTGACATCGATAAGAAGCAAAAAACCCTAAAATGAAAATAGTGTTTTTATGTTTTTGATGTTTTATATTTTCTATGTTAAGTAATGAGACTTCAATATTTTTATGCAGACATCGGAGCATCATGACCTGGGGGAGCTTCCCCATTGGAGATATGAGCCGAAGCCAATTTCATACCATAGGGTGACGATGTGACCAGGGAGTTAGAGAAAAACTTGGAGAGGTGGACCCTAGACATCCTTGACACTTCCATTGATGACCTCCCTCTAAGGTATCAGAGACCTACAACGGGAGTACCAAGTCAATTTAGCACACTGCTACGTAGAGTAACCCGAGTAGTGATGTGCTACCAAAAGAATCCCTAGATGATTTATGCATGATGTATCCACTGAAAGTTGATAGCTTCAGGATTTTGTATGGTGATTTTTACTTGAAAGCCTATGTGCTTCAGATGAGGTCGCGTGACCTATTTTTTGTAAAACATGTTCATATATATATATACAAACTTTTACCTGGTGTTTATACGTCTCAAATGGTGAATGTATTTTACATGAGTTTTATGTGTCTTTAATTATTTGTTTATAATGAATCATGTTTGATTTTAATGTCATGAATGGGCAATATTCCAATCTAGGATGTAATTAGCTAATGAGTCAGCAACTACATTATGTTACCTAGGGATATGCCTATAGGTGATAGTTTCAAATGACTTTTCTAACAAGCGTACCCTCTAGAAGAGGCAGAGAAGAATAGGGTTCCTAATGGTATAAACATGGTTTAGATGACAAACCACGAGTTGTGAGTCCATCAAGACTAACAAATTGTGAACATCTTGGGAGGCAGCTTCAGTCAGAAGACCTATGACTACTAGATACTCGACGATGTTGTTGGTAGCAGGACCAATACAAACCATTCCTGAACTGACCAAATCATAAGCTAGGGAATAGAGAACCCAAGAAACTGAGGCAAGATTCAAGGTGTGGTGGCAAGCACCATCAGCAAAGCCATAGAAAGCCATCTGCTCTGCATGACCAAAACATGGTATAAACAGATACATACACTAAACTCAAAATCATATTGAAAATACTTAAAGCACAATGAAAGTCAAGCAATATACATATATACAAGATACTATCCAGGAGAGATCTACGCATAGTACCTCTTCAGGTACAACCCATTGCGAGGTTTCCCTAAAGGGATTCCATTGTAGTCTACGAGCTCATAGGTCCCTCTCTCTAAAACTTTGGAAATAATGAAAGGACCGTACCACATGGACTCAAACTTTCCTTTCCCTAGTTTTTCATATCTTTGATCATAAGTCAAAACTAGGTCACTCTCATTAAAGGTGTGAGGTTGGATAGATTTATCATACTGCGCCTTGATATGTTTCTTGTGTGCCTCATTAGCCAAGGCAGCATCTCTCCTAGTTTTGTCAAGGTTGTTCAAATACAAAAATCTCTCTTCCTTTGCAGAAGTATCTGGGAGAAGTTCAACGACAAGTTTCAAGGATGGAATCTAACATTGAATCGGCAATATAGTTTTGAGTCCATAGACAAGATGGAAAGGTGTGAAATAAGTAGCCATTTTCACTGAAGTACTGTAAGCCCAAAGAGTGGAGAAAAGGATATGGTGCCATTTGGATTTATGATCTCCAACCATCCAATGAAGAATAGTTTTCAAAAATTTGTTAATGACCTCTACCTGACCATTAGCTTGCGGATAATATGGCGTAGAGTTTTCATGGTGAAAACCTAGCTTGGAACTTAGTTCCTCCATCATTTGATTATGAAAATGTGATCTGTGATCAGTAACTATGGACTGCAGGACTCCGAATCTAGCTATGACATGATTGAATAGGAAGAGAGCGGCAGTCTTACCATCTTTCGCATATGTAGGCATGGCTTTAGCCCACTTTGTAAAATAGTCAATGGCTACGATGATGTAACCATGCCCCCCAGCCGAGGTAGGATTAAAATGCATATAATCAATCCCCCATTTGGAAAAAGGGCCAACAACAATGATGAGGTGTAGAGGAGCAAGATGAGTGTGCTTTTCGGGATAAAAATGTTGACAAGGTGGAAATTTCTTAACAGCCTCATAACAGTCTTTAAAGACTGAAGGATAGAAATAGTCAGCGTGAAGGATTTTCTAGGATGTAGCCATCCCAGATAAATGACTGCCACATGCTCCAGAGTGGAAATCATTCAACACTTGTTCAGCTTCCTCATGGGTGAGGCATTTCCAAAGAATAGAATCAATCCCACGTCTATACAAGGTTTCATTCAAGATGAGGTAGTATTTCTCGTGGTGACGGATACGGCGGAAATCGTCATGGGATTGATTTGGCTGAAATCTTTGTGTTTGGAGATAAATAAGCAAATCTCCATACCATGGATTAGTAGTGATTATCAGGAACAAGAATTCATCCAGAAATGAATCACTGGGCTCAGATTGCATCGAAGCACAGGGAAGATCACACATGAGCTCGACAAAGACCAAAGATTTATTTGATGTGGATTTGTCAAATTCTAGATCAAACTCCTATAGTCTGACTATCCATTGGGAGTACTTGCGCCTGAGCACCTGACGAGTCAGGATGTAATACATAGGGTTCTGGTCTGTCAATATAGTGGTTGTGCAGAGCAAAATGTAGTGACAAAATTTTTGTATAGCAATGACTATGGCCAATGCTAACTTCTCCATGCGTGAATATTAGGTTTCAAAATCCATAAGATTCTTACTAGCATAGTAAATCACGTGCTCTTGACCGTCGAGAATTTCCTGCACCAAAACCCTAGCGATGGTAGTAGTGGAGGCAACAATATATAATAGAAAGTACTTTGAATAATCTAGGGGGTGTATCATGGGTGAATGAGCTAGAGCATGTTTGAGATTATCAAAGGCATGTTGGGATTGGTCATCCCAAAATAATAGAGTGTCCTTCTTAAGGAGATGCATATAACCATGCGTTTTCTCTGTAAAATTACAAACGAAACAGCGGAGGAATTTTTCCTTCCCTTGCAAACTTTGGAGTTTGAAAATATTGGTTGGGGCTTGTAGAGCTAAAATGGTAGAAATTTTCAATGGGTCTATCCGGATTCCATCCTTAGAGACCAGAAAACCTAATAGGCGTCCCGTCTCAACGCAGAAAACACATCTATGCAGATTGAGCTGTATATTATAATGACGGCATCTTAGGAAAATATCTCTAAGATGACCAGGGTGGTCCTCCTGTCATTGTGAATGAGCAGGGAGGTCGTCAAGGTATGGTTCAATAATATGCTTAATATCGTGAAATGCACAGGACATTGCATGCTGGAAAGTGGCTCCAGCATTTTTTAAGCCAAATGGTAACTTCCTATATGCAAAGGTTCCCCATGGGAAAATGAATTCCATATTGTGCTGATCGATGGGTAATATATTAATCTGATTATAGCCAGAAAATCCATCCATGAATGAGAAGATGACACTTCTGGCACAGTTGTCGATAATCTGATCAATATGTGGAGTAGGAAAGTTGTCTTTGGGATAAGATTTATTCAAATCTCTAAAATTGATATAGACTCTAATGGTGCCCTCCTTTTTATTAACAGGGACAACATTCGATACCCATTCCCTCAGGGGTACGGGATAGATAAACCCAACTTTTATAAGTTTCTCTATTTCTGCTTTAATAGCTGTGGCCTTCCGTGGATGGACTTGCCTTAGTTTTTACTTGGCCGATTTAGCAGTGGGATAGGTTTTAATTTCATGGACCACAATGGATGGTTCTATCCCTGACATTTCTTCATAAGACCAGGAAAAAATATCATGGAATTCTTTGAAAAGTGCCTTGTATGCTTCAGATTCATCTTTCGAGTAGTTTTTCCCAACATGAACATGCTCAATGGTACAAGGATTGGCTAATATGTCAATCAGATTTGTGTGAGTAATGTTGCAAATGTTTCCTTCAGAATCTGTGTCTTGCAACATTATAGGACTTTGAGGTGCGTTAACAATATTAGTGGAAAACAGGGATGCAAAGTCATGGTCTACCAAACTAGTGTTAGGGAGGAACGAGGATATATGATGGTGATCCTCCCAAATAGGCTCATTCATATTCATGATATCCATAATGGACTCATCGAAAGGAAAAGTCTCAGAGAGATAATCCAGAATAAGAAGAGATGGTTCTAACCAGTAGGGTAGGTGGTAAGGGTCCAAGGTCACCAAATGAAGTTCATCAATGTTGTTAGGATATTTAGACACTTAGGAGTTAGTTAAGATCAACTTGTGTAATATATCCGTTAGGTAAAAGTGTGTTTCTTTAGTATGCATTAGTATGCATTTGTAAATATTCTAATCCAACAGTCATGATATGTTCTAGACATAGAGTGATCCGACGATTCAACATCTCTTAGATCATACCTACCATATATCCATGGCTTAACACCCGATTGGCCTATGAACTCTATTTAAAGATCATAGAGGGTCCTTGGCTAGTTGATCAATTATGAGAAGCTCATATGTAACTTTCTTTATTTTGCATAATAAATTGCTCCAAGTAGCTATTTAGCTAGGGCCGTGGACTGTTTCCCTCTTGAGGGTTTTAACCATGTGACAAACATCGGTGTATTGATCTATGATCTATTTTTGTGAAGTGGTTGTTGAATGTGTTCAATCTTTTGGGAGTACCCTGTGTACCTGAACATGGTATCAGAGCTTTTATGAAGAGCCGCTTTCGGTTTTGATCAAGATCTGGAACCGGTCTTGCCGAAACTTTGAAAGGGTTTCTGGTTCTGGATTTTCTATGAATTTATGGCCTATGGGAGCTATTCCATTGCATTCGGAGCACCGTTTCTAGTTGAAAAAAGTATTCGTTTCACTGAAAACCATTTCTGTTTGCTCCATAAACACCCATTTCGGCAAATCTGAAGGTATAATGTTAGAGTGATGGATTTGTTTTTTTAAATCTCTCATATTTTATCAGTTTGTTATTAGATATTTTCTGTTTTAGTCTCAAATTGTTTCCTTCCCTAACTGCGTATTCTCTTTTCCATTCACCTTATGCGATCGTGGTGAATCAAAAATAGTAAGCGAAAGTTTTTTTTTCATCTTCTCGGATACATATGCTCTTTGTCATGCACCTTGTGCGATCACGGCAAATCCGAAACAGCGAAAAAACTTGAAAACATAGAATTTCCGGGTAAGCTAACCAAGATCTAACCCCATTGTGTGGAAAAAGTTTTTTTTGTTTTTTGTTTTTCATTTTTTTGTGATTCGCAGGAAAAGAAAGCAAGCACGAAGAACGAGAGAGAAGAAAAAAGAAAAAAAAATCCCCCTTCCTCTTTCCATTATTTTATGTACCTTTTAAAGTTAGCTCACTTGGTCCAAAGTTGCTTTATTACTTAATAGGTCTTGAGTTCAAGTCTTATTATGCTACCTTTTAGTGCATGCAATTTCTATTTTCAAGTTATTTTATTGTAAAAGTGCATCTCCAATAAATAAAACAAAATAAAAGTGAGTCACTTAAGTCTTTTAATTTATTGCCACACTATTTAAAAGTCACATTATTGTAATAGTGAACATCACTTATTCTACAAAAGTGATTCACTTCAAAGAAACTTTATTGTAAAAGTGATTGTCAAAGGTTGATCTTGGGAAGAGGGGGGTTCTTTTTTTTAGTTGGTCAAGTTAATATCAACCACGTCGCTATTGGGGACATCTTCAACATTTTCTTTGATTAAGCATAACTTCATCATCCAGAATCAGTTTTCAATGCTTTTTTTTAAACCGCATATTTTTTCGGGCTCTTTGCATCCAGATAGTTAGTTTATATTTTTTTAGCCATTATTTTATAGTATGGCCACCCCTTGTGATATTATAATTACAATTTTCAACTATTTCTCATGGAAATAGTGTATGGAGGATGTCCTGCGAAGTAGGGGACTTTTCAAGATAACCTTAGGGAAAGAAATAGAACTCACTGACGATGATAACAAAATTAAATGGGAAAATAGATGTGATAAAGCTCGTGGATTTATTGGGATGTCAATATCTACTGGTTTGCGATTCCATATGTCTAGAATTGATGAACCTAATCTCACTTGGGAAAAGTTGGAATATGTGTTTGGTAAACACAATGAAATTTGGGGTCATCAACTTGAGAATGAGTTTCTTTCCTTGAATAAAAATGATTTTTCATGCATTCAATACTATTTATCTAAGTATAAAACTCTTATACTATTATGTGCAGAATGCAAGATTAAGAAAGAAGAAAAACAATATATTTATCATATTCTTTCAAAACTTAGACCTGCATATTCTGTTTTTGTATCTACATTCTACTCCTTGAAAGAATCCTTGACTGCATCTAGCTATCAAGAGCCTAGCCTTGAATCCTTTTGTGATTCCTTAATTAGAGAGCAAAATAAGCTCATTCATCTTGGAATAATTAACAATGCAGATACATCTGGGAAAGCCTTATTGTTCCAACAGAAAGAAAAGTCCAAGCCTCCCAAGAAACTGAATTTTTGCAATAACAAGCCAAACAACAAGGGTTCCAAACCCTCTCAGTCAACTCCTTCTTTAAAAAATAACAAAGGATCCAAGAAAAAAGGAAAGAATACTGAGCGTCATTGCAATTTTTGTGGAAAAGATAATCATGATTAATCTAAGTGTTTTAAGAAGATGGAAACCTTGGAAGCAGCAATGAAGAAGCACCACATTAGCCTAGATTTGTCTCCATAATCTACCTCTCATGGACATGCACTTTTTGCTTCTGGTTACTCTTATATTGCATCTTCTTCTTCTACTTCAATTGAATGGCTCATTGATTCTAGAGCATCTTATCATATGGCTAAGGATAAAGCCATATTTTCTACTATGCATGAATGTAACACCAAACAAATATTTGTTAGTGATGATAGATCTCTAAGTGTTGTAGGATCTGGAATAGTTCTAGTAGAAAATGGTCATTTCAGTGATGTATTATGTGTTCCAAAAATTTCCTGCAATTTGTTATCAGTCTAGCAAATTACTCATTCGGGTGAAGGTAAAACTATGACGTTTACACCTCACCAAGTTGTAATCAAGGATTTTAAAAATCCTCAAAATATCCTTGCTACTGGAACTGTTGATGATATTACCAGGTTGTACAAATTTAACAACTTTGGGTCATCACCTTTTCCTTTAGTTTTTGTTGCTCATAGTGATAACTTGAGCAAACTTTGGCATGAGTGATTTGGTCACTTAAATTATTGCTCATTGCAACAACTATGTAAAGACAATATGGTGACTGGTCTTCCGCTAGTATCTTGCAAGGATGGTGTTTGTTCTGGTTGTGTACTCAAAAAACATCATCAAGACAGTTTTGACAAATGTGCCTCTTGGCACACCTCGGTTCCCTTGGAGCTTGTGCATAGTGACTTGTGTGGCCCTTTTCCATCTGCTTCCTTTTCTGGTTTCAAATATTTCTTAACCTTCATTGATGACTACTCCAGATGCACTTGGGTTTACTTCCTAAAACTTAAGAGCGAAGTATTTAAAATGTTCTTGGCCTACAAGGCCCTTGTTGAAAAACAATCTGGTCATGAAATTATTAAGTTAAGATATGACAATGGAGGAGAATATGTTAACAACAAGTTGACTACTTTTTGCACTGAACAAGGAATCCAAAAATAGCACACTGTTCCATATACACCACAACAAAATGGTGTAGCTGAACGGAAGAACCGCACTTTAAAAGAAATGGCTAATTGTATGATCCAATCTAAAGGACTAAATTTTCAATATTGGGCTGAGGCCATAAATTGTGCAAATTACATAGTTAATCGCACACCTACAAAAGTTTTACAGGGTATAAAACCAGAAGAAGCATGGAGTAAAATTAAACCAGATGTAATTCACTTTCGTGTGTTTGGTTGTGAAGCATGGGCTCACATTCTGGATGAAAAATAGAAAGCATTGCATCCTAAAAGTGAAAAGTGCATATTTTTTGGATATTCTAAAGATGTAAAAGGTTATAGACTTCTTCAACCACATTCTCATGATATAATCATTATAAGAGATGTTAAATTTGATGAAAATCTCTTGGCCTGTGAGCCTAACTTGGAGGGTGTGCCATCTTTGGCCTGCGAGCCTGATTCAACGATTGTGCCTTCTTCTTCTTCTTCTTCCAGCTTCCTTGATAGGTTTCCAACTCCCGTTTTTGATGATGATAGTGAGGATGAAAATCCACCTCTGCCTGCTCATGTTCCTCCAATTGCACCAGCACCAATACTTTCTCGATGGGTCCATTCAACATGTGAAGCAATTGGTGATCTTGCCGGTGATCTGAGAGATCAATGTCGAACATGTTCTTAGTTTCAGTGAACCTCTTCTCTTTTGGCTCAAGTTTTTGAGAAGCATGATCCAAAAATTTTTGCAGAAGCTTCAGGGAATCCAGATTGGGATGCAGCTATGGATGAAGAATATCGTTCCTTAATGGTGAATGATACTTTGGATCTTGTTCCTCTTCCAAAATGAAGAAAACTTTTTAGATGTAAATGGGTCTACATAATTAAGTATGCATTAGATGGAAGTGTTGAAAGACTTAAGGAAAGGTTAGTTGCCAAAGGTTTTTCCCAAGTTGAAGGGATTGACTACAATGAAACCTTTTCCCCTGTAGCAAAAATGAACTCCATCCACTTTGTTCTTTCCCTTGCAGCCTTACATAACTGGGAAGTCCATCAAATGGATGTCAAGTATGCCTTCTTACATGGTGATTTACATGAGGAAATTTATATGGAACAACCTCTTAGATATGTTTAGAATAAATATAGCCTTGTTTGTCTCCTTAAAAAATCCTTATATGGCCTTAAGCAAGCTCTTAGAGCTTGGTATGCCAAAATTGATAGCTTTCTCCTTGACACAGGTTTTTATAGATACCATTCTGACCCCAATGTCTATACCAAGAAATTAGGAAACCATCTCATCATACTTGTTATTTATGTTGATGATCTTATCCTTACTGGTAGTCACCCTAAACTTATAACCCATGTGAAATCCAATCTTAAGCAAAATTTTGAAATGTGAGACTTAGGACATTTGCATTATTTTGTTGGTCTCCAAGACTTGCATACCAAAGAAGGAATCTTTCTTTCCTAGTCTAATTATGCTTGTGACCTTCTTCGTCACTTCCACATGGAAGATTGTAAACCAGCCCCTTCTCCCTTCCAGTCTAGAGTCAAACTTTCTACCACTTGTACTTCCCTTAAAGTAGATGCCACCTTGTATCATCAGCTTGTTGGTAGTCTTTTATACTTGACTCATACCCATCCTGACCTTTCCTTTGCCATTGGTCGTCTTTCCTGTTATATGCAAACTCCTCATGAAAGTCACTGGAAATTAGCAAAAAGAATACTTCGATATATTTGAGGTACAATTCAGTTTGGGATTCATTACAGTATAGGGGGGGAACCTTTGTTGGTTGGTTTCACTAATTCAGATTGGGTCGACAATCCTGATGATTGAAAGTCTACTGCAGGTTATGTTTTTAATCTGGGATCTGGACCTGTCACTTGGGCTTGTAAGAAACAACAAGCTCTTGCTCTTTCTTCAATAGAAGTAGAATATCGAGCTGCAGTTAATGCTAGTCAGAAAGCGGTATGGCTTCGGTAGACCCTTTCAGAGTTTGGATTCGAGCAACAGCAATCTACTCCACTTTGGTGCGACAATCAAAGTGCCATCAAGCTTTCCAAAGTTCTAGTTCTACATCAGCGCAGCAAACACATTGAGCTACACATGCACTTCATCAGAAATCTTATTCATGATAGTGTTATCGAAGTTCTCTATTGCCCTACAGATGATCAAGTTGTAGACATCTTCACCAGGTCTCTTATAGCAACGAAGTAAGCGAAGTTTTCTAAAATTTGGTCTATGTTAGGAGTTTAGGAATGTGTCCTTAAGGGGGGATAGGCTCTAATGCCTCCTTCCTTCCCCTAATAGTGTCACTTTTGTAAATCCTTCAATCCTATCCCAAGTTTTTATTAAGGGGGGATGTTACGATATTTAGACACTTAGGAGTTAGTTAAGATCAACTTGTGTAATATATCCGTTAGGTAAAAGTGTGTTTCTTTAGTATGCATTAGCATGCATTTGTAAATATTCTAATCCGATGGTCATGATATGTTCTAGACATAGAGTGATCCGACGGTTCAACTTCTATTAGATCATACCTACCATTGATCTGTGGCTTAACACCCAATTGGTCTATGATCTCTATTTAAAGAGGATAGAGGGTCCTTGGCTAGTTGATTGATTATGAGAAGCTCAGATGTAACTTTCTTTCTTTTGCATAATAAATTGCTCCAAGTAGCTATTTGGCTGGGGCTGTGGACTATTTCCCTCTCGAGGATTTTAACCACGTGAAAAACATCAGTGTGTTGATCTGTGATCTATTTGTGTGAAGCGGTTGTGAAAGGTGTTCGGTCTTTTGGGAGTACCATGTGTACCCAAACAAGTATGATCATCGAAAATGGTTTGAATGATGTTGTACATTTATTCATGCGGAATCAACGAGGTGGACTCAACAATTTGTTTTCCCCTGGGCTCACAATCAAATGATGCAATCATATTTACTGTTGTTGTGTTTGTGTTAGGAGGAGTGGACAGAAAAATTCCCATAAGGGATTAATCCTTCAACATGCCTACCCCAATCGACTGGTAAGGAGGAGTGGACTGGCCTAACATAGGGATGCTATTAGTTGTAGAGGTAGTAACATATGGTGTACAAAAATCAAGCTGATTAATGGTAACAATTCTCCCTAGACGTGGAAATTGGACTGTTCAGAATACCGTCAAAGTGACAGCAGTCATGGCATAAAATCAATTTCTTCCTAGAAGGAGGTTGTAATCTCACGGGGTGTCCACTACTTCTACCCAAATAGAAACAATTTTTCCCCCGATATCGACTGCAAGAGATGATATGAGACCATGGGTTTGGAAACCTCATTCATCAAAGGCTTTCAAAGTTGTAGGTGATGTTACAAGCTTAGGAGAGCTGATAGCTTTCCAATAAGACAGGGACAAAACCAAAGTTGAAGCTCCTTCATCTAAGATATTCCTAAAGACCTTCTTTCGAACTGCTTTCATGATGATTTGGAAAGGAAGTTTGTGAGGTAGTCTAGACTTATAGGTCTCGACATTGAAATGAATCAAATTAGTATTGTATGGGTATAAAGATCCTAGCGTAGTTAACAGTTTTTTGCGTTGTGTAGGACAACTTTGGAGCACTTCCAAGGTAGACATTGCACATGGTGCCTAAGTGATATCTTCAACTACATTATAAAATTGAGTAGCTCAGGCATTAGGGTTAAACGCAACCTTGCTAAGAGTACTCTTGGGTGGACACAAAACCATATCGAGAGTAGGCTTCTCGATGGTTAAGGGGACAGTAGACGAGGATTCAGGAGAACCAGTAGAGGGAGCTTTCCCTAAAGAAGAATGGTCTTATTTCTTGTCTATAGGTTTGTCATAACTATGACTTTGAGTTTTCAAAATAATGGTATCCGAGGACATCATACAAATTTCCTATGACGAACTAGAGTTTCCCTGATTAGACATGTGGTCTATCAGTTGTTGTTGAGAGGGAAAAGGATCTGTGAGAACTGCGGATGCAGGATTTGTTTTCAAAAATTGGGTGATTTCATCCTGGCGGGAACACTCTTTTGTGAAATGGTCACCTCCACATAGTAGACATGGATATTTTTCTTTTCTTTTCCCTTTATCGTTATCATTAGTGGTTGGTTTTGGATTCTCCTATTGGTTTCCAGGTTTTTTGTTTTTACTTTTACTTTTCTTTTTATTATTGCCAGAGGTTTGAATACTCTGAATAGAACTAACCTCAGTGGAAACCTTAGGAGTTGAAGGAGTAGGGGTGGCAATCTAGGGTTTCGTGGTAGGTTTTTCTCCTAACGGGGACTAGATTGAACCAACAATCCCATCAACAGGGACTTCTGCTGGTGGCTTTACAGGATCGGTGCTTGAGAGAGGAGCTTGAGGAATCAAGTCATACAAAGTTTCGGACTGGGAATAGACCAAGTCTAGATACTGGGCTCGACTAATGGATTTATCTTCAGTAACGGCACTTCCCATAGCCACATCTTGGGAAATTGGATGCAACAAATATTTAGTAAACCAATCATCTAATAACTAATCCGGAATAGGAGCCTTAATAAGTCTTCTCCGCCTTCTCCACTCATGGATATGATTGGATTTGTGGGTGGATGTGTTCTGTCATAGAGAAGTTAAGAGATCAGTACCCATTTCATAATGGATAGGAAGTTGAAAGTGGGTAAGAACTATAGTTTCCAATGAGCCAAAATCCACAAATGAATGTTGTGGAAGTTCAATGTACCATTTCACGGCTGTACTAGTCAAAGTTCATTGAAAGAGTCTTAAATGAACTGAATCATCCATAAGGGAGTTTGAAGAAAACCATAGATGGAATGTCATGACATGGTTATTGGGATCGTTTCCCTACTTCCCATCGAAATTCAGAATGTCCAATGGTAACTTTATCGGAATGGGAGGCCATGAGGCGTTATGTCGAATGATGTCATTAATCAACTTGGACAAATAAGGCAAGTCCAAAGTTGCTAAGAAAGGTAACTGACGATTAGGTTGCACATAATGGTAATATTGATATGGCATATAATTGCTAGTAGGACCATCAGTAGACTAATAGACATGTTGTGACGAAGAACTACCGAAAAATCCACCTGCAGGGGGTTGATTTAAGGGATTAGGACCATTAGGACCACTAGGGCCTCTGGGACCACAAGGACCATTGGGACCACCAAGACCACCAGGGACATTAGGAGGCAGACCACAAGACCCTCTAGGACCTCTAGGAGGTAAACCTCCAAAGCCTCCAGAACCACTAGGAGGAGGGCTACCAGACCCTCCAAAGCCATTAGGAGGGAAGCCACCAGGGTCCCCAGGACCACTAGGACCATTAGGAACATAAGGAGGAAATACACCAGGCCCTCTAGGACCATTAGGCCCCCCACAGGGAGGACCTCCATAAGGTGGTCCTCCAGTACCTCCCGCAGCATGTATAGGTATCCCCCCCATAGCTGGCATGTAGGACCAGTTAGGTTGCCCCCATGGCGTGAACGTATTACTAAGATATGGAATTCTATCATAAGGCATTCTTGTAGGGTTGGGTGGATAATTAATGTTTCCTATAGGTATTTGATTTTCTATATAACCATAACCCCAAGAGGTTTGATTGGTTAAGGGTTGTGCCTCCAAGGGCTGACCTGAACTAGATTGGGGTTTAACCACATTAGTGTGGGTGGGAGGGACATAAACTATAGATTTCTCTATACCAGAGGTCTATCCTTGACTAGGTACAATTCTGGTGCCAGATAATGTAGGTCGTGCCAAGGGTTGGCCCCCGGCACTAGAAGGTAATGACAAAACACGAATTGAAGGTTGAGCCCCAGAGGTGGTGGGGTTGGTAGTTTGACTTGGGTTATGTGGAGTCACTGTGCGATCTATAATTGGTTCAATGGGTCTCATAGAATCGACAAGTGAATGATATCCTACATGAATAGTTGTTGAACGTGATGCTGGTGTGCCTAATATGTCATCTATTTTCTTTTAAATCTCCTGTGCACGGAGAATTGTTGCGTGGTATTTTCTACGTTCTTCTTCATCTGGAGAAACTTCTTCATAAAATTTTAAACAGGTTCCAAATGAGGCAATGGCTTGTCCTATAGAGGTATCCCAAAATGGGGCATTGGGACCATAATCCGGATGGGTAGTATCATCAACATGACCTTCTATGGGGGAATGGAACGAAGGATTAACCCAAGAAGTTTGTTGGACCAAGGGAGGCGAGTGTGAAGGATATGGTCCTCTACTTTCTTCAACCACATTATCTCCCACTTGGGAGGTGGTAGCAGCTCCTTGGTCGATAGCTTCCACTGGATTTTCTCCTTAAACAGGAATACAATCTGGTGGCAAGCCCCGTACTCTTCTGGATCGTCTTAGCTCAGCCAGTTTTTACAAATCCTATCTAACCAAGGGTCTCAAAAACTAGAAAAAATGCCAAAAATTTCCCTACTCAAGCTATAGGCCAAACAAGCAAACTTAAATGACAGAAGGAGTTCAGATAGTCAGGTATTTCACCAGGATTGTCAAGAAGGTGTGACTTGCAATATACCTCAAGGGTATGTGCGTAGTAAGTAATCTCCCAGAATGTTGTTTTCAGTGTATGGCTCCAAGCAAGACGGCCAAAGGGATTTTCTCAGATGGATAAGGTATCCTAGTGGGGTCTTCTAACATACGCAAGGTACATGGGAGCTCAAACCGGTAGTAGTGTTGTCTAATGCATAACTATACACAAGGGGCCTTCTGATATACAATCAAGTACTTGAAGTACCTTTCTATATACCTCAAGGGTACATGAAATGCCATTCGATATACCGACGGTACGTGGAAGAACTGCGTGAGTCTTGAGATGTAATGCCAATGAGTAACGATAGCTCCTACACTTAACAACGCCTGAACATGTCTCTAACCTATCACTCAAATTTCTATGTAAATTTTAACCTATAAATACCGTTAATTTTAATGTGTATGGTTAGGCGAATGCATGGAATTTTGACAGTAAAAGTAAAACCATGCAGTATGCATATGCAAATGTTTCACTTAACCGTTCGTGGTATGCCTACCTACGAGAGGGAAAGAGAGTATTTTCTTTTTTTTCAAAACCAAAAATTCCCAAACAACAATATTTGAACAAATCAAAATAAAAGACAAGCAACACTTTCCAAACTCATTTCTCTTTTCTGAAAGCAATCGAAAGGGGAAGAGTCTCTTTTCCTAAAATGAAAACAAGAAGCACACTATATGCATATGCACTCTATTTTTCATTTTTTCTTAAAATATAGATAGATCTAACTTAAAACTAGGATATTTTTTATTTTTATGAGATAGTACTAATGCAAAAGAGACAAAAGAATAGAAAGAATCTGAAAGCTTGTGAGGCCAATCAGAGAACCAATGTCTTATGCTCAATGATGATAATGACCTAATCTCAGTAAAAAAAATTCTTTTTAACAAGCAAAAAGGAGTCCTCTATGGAAACAAAAAATGAAATCAAGATGCTAATCAAATTTTTTTCTTTCAGTATTTATAACAGAAATGACAAGAGAGCTCACTAACACCTAATATTTTCAAAAAAGAAATCGTTTCAGAAACACAACCAACAAGTACTGAATAAACTGAACAATCAACAAGCCTAGTCTAGATTTTGAATTATTCAATCAAACCAATCTTTTACCACATAATTTAAAACCATAAGCATTTAGATTCTAACACACAAGCCTGACAATGCAGGGATGAAAGCAAACACACTCAATTTTTTACAAAAAATGAGAAAAAAGTAGTCTTGGAACAAGGCCTACCTGGCACCGTGCTGGAGGGGTCTTGACAGAGTGGTTTAGATGAGAAATTCTTATGGACCAAAGAGCATAGGAAGTGGCACTGCTTATGGAAAACAGGATACAAGTGGTGCTGAGCAAGGTACCGCTCATTGGCCATAGGGAAAGCGTGGTGCTGAGTTTTTTCATGTAGAATTGAAAAATAGAGTAGGTTTCCACTCTAACTGCTGGGATTAAGGGAAAACATGGAAGTTAAGGTTCTTATCACATGATGGTGACAGGATTTGGGTATAACACTTCACAAATTCCATCTTCTTCCACTGTTTTTGAGCTTCTACTGAAACACTCTTTCTTAGTTTACATTCTCTATCCATATGTCCAAATTTATTACATTTGTAACACTCTATGTCATGTCTTTGAAGAGGTCCAAACTGGTTATGATTTCTTCTTTTTTGTTTACTAGACATATCCTTCTTATATTCATAACCCTTTCAATCCACTCTGCATTTCAGGGTTTTATGACCAAAATTATTACAAGAGTAACAATAACCCAAAGAGATATGTTTTTTTCATTGGTCTCTTAGACACCTCATTAGTTCTGCCTTTGTCATGGAAGGATGAAACATATTTATTACTTTCTTCCCTCTTAACAAGAATCTTTAGTGCATCATAGCTTCTTTCATTTCCAACTTGGTTTGAGATAGAGGAATATACTGGATCCTTTTCTTTGGCATATCCTAGACTAGTTTTATCATTTGATGATATTTGGCTACTTAATATATCATCTAATATCCTTGAGTTTTTCTCAAACTTTTATTTGATACATTTTTCATTAACCCCTTTTCTAAGTTGAATAATATATTTTTTAAGTTTTTCAGAGTCTTAGATTCTCTCCTTGAGGAGAACTACTAGATCCTATTCGGTCTTCTTGGCCTCTTGAAGATAATTCTTCAATTCCATAATAATTTGATTTGTTTCTACTTAGTACTTTGACAGTTCCACTTTCAAAAATTTGTTTCTTTTCCTACACTTTTCAATTTTATCAACAACATCCATGTATTGAGCCTCTATGTCCACTTTTGATTCCTCATATGAATTTGTTGTTCCTATAAATAGGATTTATGCATCTTCACTTTCATCATCACTATTTTATTTGGAATAGAAGTTCTTCTTCTTTTTCTTAAACTTCTTCTCACCCATGATCTTATCCTTATGATAGTAGGATTCTTTATGATCACTCTCCTCTTGTTTTGGGTAAGGACACTTATTGGAAAAATGTCCAATTATTCCACAGTTAAAACATTTTAGGGGTAACTTTCCTTCATATTTTCCAGTACCCTTCTCAAGTTTTTTAATAAAAAGAGCTTCCTCGTCATCTAGGTTCTCTGATTGATTTTTGGATGAGGCTGTAAACGTTGATTCTTTTCTTGAGGTTTCATTTAGTCCCGTTCTCATCTCATATGCAATGATTATTTCATATAGTTCATCTACTATCACAAGGTCAAGATCATTTCATTCTTCTAGGGTGGATAATTTTGACTTATACTTCATTAGCAATGTTCTTAGTACCTTATCAACTACTTCACTTTCTTTCAATTTTCCTCCAAGGACTCTAATAGTATTTATAGCTTCATCTACTCATGGAAGGTACTCTCCATTGTTTTCTTCTTCTTTCATTTTTAGGCTCTAAAAGTTCCCTCTATATGTATGAATCTTGGATTCCTTGACCTTCGATGCCCCTTCATATATAATCTTTAACTTATCCCAATCTTTCTTGGTGGTTTTGCATTGCATGACTTTTGTAAATACAAAGTTTTTCAATCCACTGAGTATTTCATTTAGGGATTTGGCATTACCTTCATATTGTCCTAGTTCTATATTGTTTGTAGGTGCTTGGCCATCTATTTCATATTCCTTTATAGTTGCATCGCAAACCTTCCATCCAAGGGACATCATATGGCACTTCATTCTCACACTCCAGTAAGCATAACTTTCTCCTGTGAACAATGGAGGTTTGTTGGTGTCTAAACATTCTTGTTGATCCATAGTGGTTTTAAATAGGATCTACCTTCCAGTGGTTAAAATGTTGTTAAGGAACCCGCTCTGATACCAATTGTTGAAATATTGGAAAATACTGAGGGGGGGGGGGGGAGTGAATCAGTATTGTAACTTTTCATAATTTAAAACCACTTTTATAATTTACTTATTAAAACACATAATAAACAACAACATAAAGAACACAAATTTATTGTGGAATCCCTATTGAGTAAACCACCAATACTTCCTATTACTGCAAAATGTTTATTTACAAATCGTTTTTCCTGCTACTACAAACAAGGATGGTATTAGACCCTATTTACCAGTTGCTACTGGAAGGAGGCTATGACCCACTGGTTTATCAACCACTACTGAAAGGATGTTGTGACACCCTATTTACCAGCTACCATTGGAAGGAGGCTACAACCCTCTGTAGTCTTGTTTCCTTCCCTAGAACCACCCTACAACCCTAATATGTTTTAGTAATATTCTAAATCCCTTTCCCCTTTAATCTCTGTCAGACTTCACTGGTTTCTTCGTCTTATATGATCTATACTATAGAGACACTTCCTCATTTTCTTTGATATTCTGATTAAATATATATTCATGCATCTCTTCAAATAATCTTGCGCCTTTTCATCCTGGCACCTCTTCAAACCTCTATTATTAACTATTTTTAATTAAATAATTAATTAAAAAATTCTGGATCATTTCTGAAATGTGATCTCCCTTCTTTTATGATTTCGGGATTCATCATCCAATGAATGTGGGATTATTTTCCTCCTCTACGGGCTCCCTAAGGACTACCTCACGTGAGCTTACCTTCTATGGGAATGTCCTAAGATCATGTTAATCAATTTATAGTTAAATATTCCAGTCATGTTCTTTCATAATCTCCATTACCGAAATCACCCCGAGTCGTTGATCTCATTTCATAATTTTTCCTGAATGTAGATCTGAGATAGGATGTGGTATGCAGATCGTCGAACTATGACATTTTCTCAACATGCCTTTCTGCAAATATATTTATGCATCAACTATTCTGCATCGTTGATCTCCTATGGGATATTTCATGACTATTGATTTGAGATAATATGCAGATAGCGGAATGCGAGCTTATGACTTTTCTAAAATGTCGTTTCAAGATTTCTTCTTTTCGCACTAATCTTTCTGCATCCGCACTTATCTTTCCACTTCAACCATTCTACACCATTGACCTCTTGTGGGCTCTTCCGTGCCGTTGATCTTGCGGATCATGGGTCATGGAATGTGGATTCCCAAAAACTCAAATGTTTCTTTTGCAATTGTCCGCCTTCCTCTTTCTGCACTAATATTTCCACACCGTTGATATTTTATAGATTTTTTTTGGTCGTCGATCTTCCGTATCATAGGATGTAGAATGCGGGTTCTCAAAAAAACCAAACATTGCTTTTGCAATCCTTCGCATTTCACTTTTTGCACTAATATTTATACAATGTCGATCTTTTATGGATGTCTTTCTAACCATCGATCTTCCAGATCGCGAGATGCAGAATGCGAAACTGTGACATTTCCCACAGTCTTTTTGTGATTCTCCATCTTTATCTTTCCATCTTTTGGACTTCAGGTTCCAGGAACCCATATTAATATAGACCTTGATTCTTGTCTTCCACTTCTCTCTTTGTTTTAACCCTTAGCCATATTTTAATCTCAACATGCAAACTAACATTTTTCTTGGTTTTTGCAGGTTGATAATTCGCACGTGTGAGAGCCAAGTGAGAATCTGACTTCATGGTTGGGTAGCCAGTTCACTAGGAAACATGCCTACTTCTTCTTATGAAATTATCATCACATAGATAAACCTTGGTGGACATTTTCGAATGCCTCTTTAAATCCTGTGAATTCGACACTTAGTCAACTTTCTATCTTTAGTAGCTAAAGTACATTTTCTCCATTTTTGAAAACTGATATTTTATTTATCTAATCATCATAGGGAAAACCAAGAGAAAGGATAGAAATTCATTTCAATAGTGAACAATACGATATCACCTTTAAATATTACTAACAAACACACAACCTCTAGAAATAATTTCAAAATGGCTTCTCAATCTCCTTTCCTAAGACTTAACCAATTCACCATATTTCTCCAGAATGATGTCATAATGCACCAATGATTTCAACTTCATGCCACATCATAATTTCAAAATGTCTTCTTAATCTCCTTTCCTATGACTTAACCAATTTTCCATATTTCTTCGGAATGATGTCATAATGCAACAATGATTTCAACTTCATGCCACATTATCATTTATGCCATGCCATGTCATCACTACCTTTGTATTTCACTGAGTTTGTCCTTCCATCGTATCCTTGGTTATTCCTTTGTCACTACTGAACTCCTTTGACATCAATGATGATCCATGTAATGGATCCTTTTTATTTTACTGATTTCATCCTACTACCATGTCTATTGGTTATTCCTTTGTCATTCTTGAACTCCTTTGACATCAATGACAACTACATTTTCAACAGACCAGACATATTAGTATCAAAAACTAATACTTATTGGTAGGATTTGTTATTATTTTTCGTTGAGAAATATTGGTCTCCTAAGGATTATCCCATAGAAGGGATTGAAATATTGAACTAAAAACTTCTTAACGGATAAATGATCCATCCTTTCAAATATTCTCTCTGTAACCATGTTTTTCCATCATATTGAATCCCTCCATGGTAGGGAATGTCTAAATAATATTCATTCGCTGGAAATAAGTCAGTTAAAAATAGCTCGTGGGGAAGTTGATATTTCATTATTGAATAATTGTTGAGACACTAGAACAATTCTAAACATTAAACTTCACGTCAATGAAACACCTACCCTGAACGCACAAAATTATGAATTGTCCAAGAGACTGATCCTAACCCTGGTCAAACATGAGATATGAAGGGCATGTGTTGACTTAATCCTCCTATCTGAGAATGCTTATCGGTCACACCTGAAGCTTGGAAACCACTTACATGAGGACCTGGTCCATGGAAATCAGGATTAAGGAATAAAGTGTGGAATTAAAACATGATAGATTTAAAAATTCGGCCTTGGATGAACACACGCATTTAACTAAACATCAAATCTACTTGGAAAAGGACAGATCGTCACAAGAATAGAGCACCTCAACAAAATAAAGGTACGATAAAATTTTGAAATAGAGTTAAACCATGGAAATTTGAATAGATATGAGGGCTACAAACAGAGTGAAACTTGGAAACTAGTCTTGCATTTTCTTCAAAAGTAAAGATCAGATAGAAATTAATTGGTGGATGAGTTGACCAAAGATATTAGTATAAAAAAATAATATTGTTGGTAGGATATATTATTATTCTAAGGATGATCCCATAGAATGGATCAAAACATCAAACTAAAAACATCTTAACGGAGAACCACTCCACCCTTTCAAATATTCTCAATGTAATAATGTTGTTCCATAAGAACGAATCCCTCCATGGTAGGGAATGTCTGAATGATATTCATTCGTTGGAAAGAATTAGGTTAAAAATATCTCACAGGGAAGTTAATATTTCATTCTTGAAGAAATCCCAAGCCTCTAGAACAATTCCAATATTTATGTGCATCAAACACCGGATCCTCAATGCACGAAACAATGAAATTCCCACAAGAGAAAGACTAAATCTGATCATATCTGAGAGAAGAAGGGAACATAATGAATTAATATGCATGTCTAATAATGCTTACCAGTCAAACCTTAATATTGCAAGCCAAATATGTGAGGACATGGTCCATGGAAATCAGGATTAAGGAACATGGTGTTGACTCAAGACATGATAGATTCAAAAATTCAGCCTTGGAAAAACACACACATTTTACTAATCATTATATATGCTTTGAAAAGGACAATATCATCACAAGGATATAGCTCCTGTCCAAAATAAAGGTGTGATAAAAATCTGAAATAGAATTGAACCCTGAAATTTTGAATAGAGACAAGGGATATAAACTAAGTGAAACTTGAAAACCAGTCTTCCATATGCTTCAAAAGGAAAGATCAGATATAAATTAATTGGTGGATGAGACGAACATAGATATTAGTATCAAAAACAAATATTTATTGGTAGGTTGTCTTATTATTTTTCCTTGATCAATTTTTGTCTCCTGAGGATGATCCCATAGAAAGGATCGAAATGTGGAACTAAAAACATCTTAACGCAAAATTCTCCCCCTTTTAAATACATCAAAAGTGTCGAGAAGCAAGCATTGGGTATTCCATAAATTTATTTCAAGTTGTATAATAACATTTTTGTACCTAACTACATATACTTTAACGATCCAATTCCAAAGAGAGGGATGGTGGAATTCGATTTAAGGATTTGGAAGAAGGTATCAATGATATGAACACCATACCCTAGCTCATTGTCCTAGAATGCATCTAACAACATTGCATCCATGGCACTTGTATGTCGTAATAACTCATCCATACCAACCTCTATTTCATTGTTGACATATGAAGAACTATTATTATTATAGGAAGTCCTAATTGGTTGGTCTATATGCAATGGGAATTGAATAGGTGTTATATAAAACCATGTTTGGTATGCTTCCTCTTCGAGTTGTTATGTTTTTGCATCCTTCTCTTGATTTGGCATTGTAGTGGGGTGCAACCGAAGATGATAGATAGGTTTCTCATGATCAAAATAGTGATTTCAAAAATATTGAACATTACATCAATGATATTAGTAAGCATAATGCAATTGGTTTGTTCAAACATTATACCAAACAATTATTACAAAAGCATTAGAATTTTTTCCAAAGTAAATGTTCAACTACAAATAATTTATAAAACAAAAGTTCAAATTAAGAAATAAATTAACATCAATCCCATTGAAAATTATAATATACAATTAATCAATTTTTTTTGTCTTATGATCCAAGGGGACATATAAAGGTAGTCCCAATGCAAGGCATCTATGATGAGTGCTTGGCAGTCTATGAAATTTATTGTTTATTTACAACTTGTTGCCGGGAGATAAACTACGTTTTGTATGCACAACAACAAATATGAATATTTTCCTTTTCATAAAGAACTCTTAGTTATCTAAGTGTTCCTCAAATGAATAATTTGCATAAAATAAAGAGAACCTAGACTTATTTAGGAACCTTGTAATGTTCCCATGAGTGTGTAGATGACCGTTCAGCTATAATAGGTTCTTCATGTTAAAGATTATTGAAACATAACAATTCATGCACATACTATAAATGGAAATTTTATATTTCTATTTAACAATATTCAAGTAATCCAATCAACAATAGATAGGACTGCAAAAGGGCATAAGTGATAATGACCGTTTGGCACGAAGGAGTACACATGAAAGGATAAAAAACCCAAGATTGGTAGCATTTATATTAGACTTGTAAATAATAAAAGTATTACCACAAAAAGAGAATTTGGTTCCGACATCAAGAACATGTAAATAATAAATCCAAGCACCATAGAAATCAGAGTTGTAACAAGTTTGTTATTTACTTTGAAAATTCACAAGAAGAGAGAAGTCATCGCTACCCTCTAAAATTTGACCAACTTTGGTGTGTACTTGGACATTTTTTCTCTCAACACATGCAATGTTTTGGATCTCCTAGTAGATGTTTTGGGTTCCATTGATAACATACATTGGATCACTAGAACTTTCAGTTGGTTGAACATAAGAAGAGGGGTTAGTCAATTTAGGATGAAACATAATTGTTTTGGTTTCCAACTTTTCTAAAAATGAGCATAGGTAAGTGTTCCTACATGTATTTTATATATCACCTATTGGATTTTTTACCACAATAATGGATATTAGACCATCAACACTGGGAAATCGATCATTAGTGTAATGGGTGAGTGTGACATGACGAGGGCTCTCCTTAAATCCTTGACATTTTGAATAACCAAATACTACTGGGGTGTTATAAAAGAGATACATCTCACAATGAATTACCATCGATGGCCTAATATTATGGCTATAAGATGGCATGTTACAATTGGTAGGATAAAGTGGCTTCCCATTTTCATCTAACAAATGCTTGCGGTATCTTTCTTTTGATAACAACTTAGGACATTTCGGAATTAATGAAATATCTTGTGCATCCAAGCTCGATCCTGAATTGGCATCCTACAAAATAGAATACATTATTATTCAATTTCTCATGGATAAGTAAAATAAATTCAATTAGATACTCAAAATATAAATAAAATATGCACTTACTAGAGATGGAAAGGGATAACTCATTGAACTTTAAACAATATGAAATGAGCTAGAATTTGAAGAATTGGTCATTTGATATTATAACCTTTTATTCCTACATCTCAGTCAAATTAGCAATCAATACATGTCTATAGTCCAAAAAACATTTTGAGAACCATATTACAATATTACTTCTAATATAGTTTTGAAACCATTTTGTAAGAGTAAGATGAGTTTAATCACCATATGTATACTATTAAATATTGTAATTGTTGTGGTTGAATCCTAAAAGAACATATGAGATGAATATATCATTTTAAGTTGAAATAGAAATGTATAGGTATTTTTAATTAAACTGGTGCATAATAATAATACAACTACATGTGATATAACTAAACAAACACATTGATGTTGCAAATACATTTATGCACCTTGTTGTAGCTTCCACAAAAATATATTGAAACAAAACTATTCACTATATTGGATAGCGGATAGATATTGATGCAATTTTCAATATTCTTAGGGGCAGTGGGCTTTGTGTAACTAGGAACATTGGTGCATCTATATTTCTAGAATGCACCATGTCACGATAATTTTTTATTTATTTTCTATTGCATTCCTCCATGGTACACATTGAAAATAGAAGTGCACCAATGCATGCACTTCTTTATGGCATGCCACAATGACGAATTTTAAAAATAAAAATAAATATATATTGTCTTTCATGCTTGACACACTGGTGCACTAGTGTAACATAAGCATAAAAATCCCAAGAATCAAAAATAAAAAATCACATGAATTATTTTTCCATAAACTAAAAAAAGAGAAAGAAATTCATTTTCAAAACCTAATTCTATAGAGTGTTTATAAAAAGAAATTTCTAATCTCTATTTCATTGTCTTTCGAAATTTCGAAGGGAGAGTTCTAAAAGAGATACTTACCAAGGAGAATTTTGGAGCAACGAGAGTATTTTGAATATCAAAATTGTAACATTTGATGAATATAAAAAACCTACATAGTAGAAATTTGAAGTATGTAAATTTTTACTTTTGATCACAATGCATGATCTATTTCATTTCCTATTTAAATTTTAAATAAATAT
>LPNX010618263.1:15348-25483 GCA_001517045.1 Pseudotsuga menziesii | reverse complement strand
TTGGACATGTATAAATGATTCTTTATGGTTTAATATTTGACTTATGTTGTGTTATTATTTAAGTGTTTTTTAATTTTTTTCAGTTGTAAAAGGATTTAAAGTTCATGAAATGAATTCTCATAATGATAGATTGTTCATGGCCTTTCATGGATTGTTGTCATATACCATGTGCTATGTATTATGGGATCAAGAAGTTCTGTAGATTTTTATATTTGTGCATTTGATAGATGCGATCATGTCATCTTGGTGTTGTATGGAGATATGATAATCACTATAGGATGATGGAAACAAGTGAGTTTTATGGGTGAGTTTTATCTGTATCATCTTTGTCATTTATTCAACACTCCAAATCATCAATATTACTCACACCAGCATTAATGTAATGTGTGTGCATTAGAGGAAATTTCAACTCAAAATGGGCCTCCTAAGGAAAGTAATAAAATAATAGTTAAAATAATAAAATAATATTTATTAATTTTGGAGGAAGAAAAGAAACAAACTACTTTTTTTGTTCGTATTTTTGACATATCTCCTTGTGTTTTTACTCAAATTTCGATCGGAAGAACTAGTTGGATGCATAATTAAATTCCACATCCAACGAGTACCCACTCGGTATACTTTTGATGGACCCCAATACCCCAAAAACAAGAAATACCCACTCATGTATTTCTTTTTTTTGGGGTAGCGGGGTCCATCAAAAGTATGTCAAGTGAGTACTCATTGCATGCGTAATTTAATTCTGCATCCAACTAGCTCTCTCGATCAAAATTTGAGTAAAACAATAGGGAGATAGGTCGAAAATACGAACCAAAAAAGTAATTTTTTCTTATGATACCTATCCCCAAATTTATATTAAAATTTTGTTTAAGACCTATACGGTATTTCAAATTTAAATCAATTTCATTGGCTAATGCATGCTCACATGGAATTTGAATTAGGGTTGAAAGACCCATTTTGAGTTGAAATTTCCTCTAATGGCTTGTGAGAAGTGTCATGTCATGGGTGGTGTTACCACCTAAGTTGTACATAGTGGTTTTTATCAAGTGATCCTGGTGAACCAGACAAAGATGATTTGTTCGGACTTCAGAAGATCTTTCGAAGTGCTTGTTGTACTATATCACATGTTCATTCCCCCTCGGGGTAGTTGTAATAAATGTTCTAGCATGATAGTGTCTGCAAATGACTCGGTCTGATAGATTTTATTTGTCAATCCGATCAACCCAGGATGTTTTTTCCCTTGGTTATTATTGGTTGTTGAATAAACGACTTATAATTTTTTATTTTTTCACTCAATATCTCCAAAGTTGGGGTGGTCGGCTTGGAATTTAGGCCTATTGAGGTTATGTTCAATGTATAAACACGTTAGGCATTATGGTTGAGTCATATGAACATGTCTAAGTCCACCTAGGTTTTTAATTTTTTTTAATTTTTTAATTTTTCAGTGTTTTTTATTAAAATTTAATTTTTCCAAAACTTACGCTATTTTTTAATAGTTTAATTGGAAAAATTGGTTTTGTAATAAGAGTGGGCTCAATAATCAGTTTCAGTCATGTAGGTGCTCATTTTCAACCTAAAAGAACCCAGTAAACTTATTGTCCCACTATTTCCAAGTTTTGAGTGATTTTCCATCACTCAGATCAGAAATCCCCAAAAAATCAAATATTGATTATTTAATTGATGAATTAATTAAATAATGGAGAAAACCCCAAATCCTAAATCATTGGGATTGCTCCGATTTGACTAAAATCAGTCTCATCGACTAGGGATTGACTGGATCTTACAATTCCCTCACTGAAGGAGGTGATCAGGGCTGACCTGGGAGTGCACCACATCATGCAATCTTGTGAATTTCACCCTCCCTCTCTCCTCCACATGTGGGATCATCTCGATGAGTTTTGGTGGATGCTTCAGTCAACAGGTTGAGGTGTTAGTCAGATCAGCTCTCCAATTGACAGTTAGACTCATTGGAAGCTCATTTCAACTTCAGATCAGGCATTGATGGACTCTCCTTCAGTTGCAGTTTTCTATCTCCTTGGGATTTACGCCCCCTCTGGGCTGGGTTTTCAATTTTTTGTATAAATAAAGCATGGCTACCTCCTTTCCGAGTTAGCTAGAGTTGGATTGAGGAGCTATTGCTGTTGTAATACTATGTAATATCTTTTTCTATTGTAATAAAGTGAAGCTTTGGAGGCCAAAATGGTGTAATGCTCTTATGTGTGTGGAATTAACATTGTCTTGCAGCTTTTGTTGTTAACGGTGTCTTTCTCTCAATTTTTGCATCTGGATATTGTCTGGCTTGAACGATTCAGCTGAATCAATAGGAGTATAGTTGGGAAAGTAAGATTACTTGTTTTTCAATATCTCATAGCATATATGTTTGAAGATTTAGATTATAAATGTTTAAATAAGTTTATTTGCATGTAATCCCTCTCTTTTTCATATATCTCTATCCAGACCTCATAAGGTTTTTGTGCAGGATTGTTTGTTAGTTTTCAGGTAGCAGGGGTTGGACGAACTGTGGATATAGATTCACTCCACTGGGTATCCGAATATTTTGTGAAGGCATTGTCCCTCGGCATTCCACTAACTAGTGTTTTTTGTAGATCCATTCTGGCAACAAGCGCTCTTCTTTTCCTCTTCCTCCTTCAATCTTTTTAAAATCAGTCCGGTTACTTGTTTTGCAGCTTTAAAATTGTTTAGATATATCAATTTTAGGATTCATTTTACATATATATTTCTGCCTTAAATCTCATAAACTATATCTCATTCCTAAATAAATTTTATAAGTATTCTAGATCTAGTTTTAGGCAAAATTGCCATTTTTCAAGGCAGTGAAAGTAGATCTAAAGCTTGTTGAATGCATGGTTGTTTCCTTAGAATATAAAAATTTATATACAGTAATTTGAGTGCTTCATATTGGTTGCCCCAAAATTATGCCCAGATCCCAAGGAAAGCTTGCTTTCCTTGGTTCTTTTTCTGCTTCTTTAAAAACTAGTTTTAACTTAGATTTTTTGGGTAAAAAGTGTGTTCATCCAAAAGTACTTTTGGGCATATTTAAATGTGATAAGTTTAATTTTTTTAGCAGGTATAACAGACAATAGGAGGAGGCGATGTCTGGAAATCATTTTTGGTCCATTCAAACCCCCCAGGGGGTCTCCGTCTTCCCGAAATTTCAAAATTTTATAATTTGTAAACCTTTGGTTTGATTCTGTATAAGGACCCAGTGGATTAATTTAAGTTTGATGATATTTTAATTTCTTCTAATAAAAGGAAAAATCTCTTCGAATAGGCTCTTTCGAGCCTATTCACCATCCCCCATGGGCGGATTCACGTCTGTGTCATTTTTTACATTTTTTCATCTTTTTTCAATCTAGTGTAGCTCTAATATGTAGGGGTAGTATAATTTTACTTATAATCATTGTCATATTCCATATATGGTGGTTTCAAAGTAATTTTAATACTTAGCCCACGAGCCTCCTTTTGAGCCGAAAGGTGAAGAAGGGGTCGTGGTAGTGTAATTAGAAAATTGTGGTTTACTTATTTGTTTATGATTCATCTGCTATCATTAATTGTTTTAATAATAATAATAAAATCAACCCCTCATTGATTCCCAAATTGAGGTCCACTTGGACCTAAAGAGGTTCGTGGAGGGTTTTCTTTTTAATAAGAACACCTCTTTTAAAATTTTCTAAAAATAAAAAGACTCCAGTGTGTATGTTCTGTACTTGGATACAGTTTGTTTGATCAGTCAAGATGCATCAAAAGCACTTGAGTGACTAGATTAATTAGTCTTCACCTCCCAAATTGACAAACCATTAGGCAAAAATCCAACACCTCGAACAAACTATAAGCGGTGGAAAAATACCCAAAGGAGTGGGAACAACTGGAAAGTGACCTCGAGGTGCCTATCTTTGTCACATATTGATGGGTGCATTATGAACAACATTCTCTGAGACTCCGTTCCATCCCACAAACACCTTGGGCGTAGCCATGAAAGTTTACTTTTGGACATACTCCAAGTACCCCTCCAGTATATCTGGAGTCCCCTTTTCGCCTAATTTAAATCTTTCACATTCCACATTAATTTAAAATCTACCAAGAGACATTTGCAAAACATTCTTTCAAGCGCATGCACGCACATTATTTTCTCTGTTGACTCCATTTAAGGCACTAGTGATTTATTTGATCATTTCTTTTGATTATATATATATTGAGTGTCATTACTGTACTTATCTGATTTAAATCTTGCATCTTGTTATCTTTTGTTTCCACTAGTTAATTTAAGAAAAAACTCCTAAACAACTTAATCAATATAACACCATCACACTAAGTAATTAGCCCTAGTAATTTAATAGGGTCTACCACCCTTGGCTTCGTTAGGACTTAGCTTGAATGGAGGAGTCAAGAACAAGGTGACAGCCTTGACTCAAGACTTACCCCCAAGGACACATTGAGTGGCTTGAAGATTTCTACCACATAACCCAGGTGTGTGAAAGGCGGTAACACTTTTTGGCGCCATTGCTGGGGATAAATATTTTTATTCCTGGAGTACGAATTTTGTTTTCTTCTTTTTTGTTTTTGCTTTGTTTGATGAATGCTTAGAGTAGATCTTTAATTTTCATATGGTGACTCCACTGACCTTTTTTCACTTTTTATTTTTTACAAAGAAAAGAAAAAAATATTTTTGTGAGTTCCTAAATGTATATTTTTATTCTCACATGGCAAGTCTGTTAAAGAGATAAAACCCTTGTTTCTCACAAAAATTTTTAAGATTGATTCTGTGTATGTGAGCCCACGTAACAGTGAAATTTAAAGCTCAACTCCATTTTTAAGTTCCAGACATTCTCCATGATCACTTATTCTTGACATGGATATCAAAAGAATAGAAACTGTTGCTCGAGCTTCATATTATTGTCTTCCCATTGATTTCTCCAAGATCCTTGGCTTTCCTAATCATCTCGTTAGTGAAATGACATCTACTTCCCTTCCAGGATTTCAGGGAGATGATAATGATCACTCAGCTAGATTCCATGTTATGATTTTTCTATCACATATGAGTCAAAACAACATTCAACATGAGGATCATATGATGGTGATATTTTCTCATTCTATGCAAGGGGATGCTTCATGTTGGCTGCATGAGTGTTTTCCTAAGAAATCTATTACTTCCCTTGCAAAATTCTTCGAAATATTTTTGAAACAATGGCATTATGATGGGAATGATATTAAATCATTCGATGCTAAATCATTCATTAAGACCAATTTGAAGTACTTCTTTCCTTGGAAAGAGTTTCATAAGGAATATCCTAAGATATGTAGTAGCAAAATGGTGTATGACACCCAACATTCAGAAATCCATTATGATCCCAATGAGTCTGTGCATGAAGAGCCATTAATTGAAAAAATTGTTGAAGACCCTCCTCATGCAACATCAACAGAGAATAGTGATGATTGGGAATTATTTCATGATTATTATAGTGATTATGATCACATTTGTACTCCAGATATACCTAAGGATGAAACCATTACATAATATTATAGTGAAACTTATGATGAAAACCGTAATGTGCATAATGGGACTCTTACCTGTTCTCCATGTAATGATGATAGTCTGGAAGGTTTACTTCCTTGTGACCATTTTTCTGAAGAAGATGAATATGAAAATGAGGACAAGTATGACTTGGAGCATGATACAAGTGACGAAGACTCCCTTATGTCCGACAAACATGTTGAAGAGGAGTCCTGGACATTCATGGAAAATCCAGTCTACGAGGAAAATGATGAACCATAAAACTTTGATGGTTTTGTCGATTCTCCTATCTATGGCATATCTAAAGGAGAGAGCATGGACCATGTGGCCTTGGGAAACTTTGATATGGAAAAGGAGCATGTAGTTTATCCATATAATCATTCTAAGCCATAAATCAATATCAGTAATGAAGAAAAAGAGAACTTGATATCGAAACTCGATACCAACAATGGGGAATCCATCACATCTGACATAGATGGTGGTTATGACTATTGGGATTTTTGTGAATATCCTATTAAGAATCCCATCTATGCTATATCTAGCAAGGGGAGTGTCTATTTATTAATTTGTGGAAGTCCAATCTACTATACTTCCATAGAGGGAAGCATGGATCTAGAGACCTAGGAAAATCCTAGTATGGAAGAGAAACATTCAAGACTCTTATATGGTCATTTAGAGTCATATCATGCAGATTTGCACAAAGGTATCAATAATGAACACATTGAGAAGTAGTGTTGTGAAAAGACAGATATGATGGAGTCAGTAGAATATTAGTCTCAACTATCATCTTCACATATAGAGTTTCCTTATGATTTGGAGCTGCTTGGGGCTTATACACTGAGTTATCATCCGGTAAGCCTTGATGATCAGTATGATGGTGTATTCAATCTGTTTCATCATTCCAATTTGTACATCAACACTATCCAGTCATGTTTAGAAGCAACTTGCGCAAGCACCTACCCGTTTGGGAAGAAGTTTGACGACATTAGTCATGCCTACGATTTCCCATCCATCCCGCCCATTCCGGATCATCACACTGGTTTTCATTCTCTAAATAAGGTATCCTTACTTTGGCTGGTAACCAAAGACAAGGAATTTTTTTTATGTTAATAAAATGCTTAGGTGGTTACATTGGATTTCTAATTACACTTAACCCTTTTTATATCATGCTTAGAGTAGGAAAATAAGCTCCTTGAAAGAGAGCATTTACTTTCTGCATTTCTATTTTGTACTTGTCTATAACAAAACTTTTCTTTCATTAGTTAGATATATCTATTTTGTTTGAATAAATTGGCTTAATTGTTCATTTGGTTTTTATGTAAATCTTGTGTTACTAAGGTTTTCTTGTGAAGTTGAGATGTTTTTATAGGGTGTATAAACGAAAGATTCTGGTGTTCTCATATCCTCCCCTTGTCTTATGACCAGATCAAGCACACATCCGACAGTTGGGGCCAGATGTTACCACCTAAGTTGTACTTAGTGGTTTTTATCAAGTGAGCATCTATTTTGTTTGAATAAATTGGCTTAATTGTTCATTTGGTTTTTATGTAAATCTTGTGCTACTAAGTTTTTCTTGTCAAGTTGAGATGTTTTTACAGGGTGTATAAACTAAAGATTCTGGTGTTCTCGTATCCTCCACTTGTCTTATGACCAGATCAAGCACACGTCCGATAGTTGGGGCCATATGTTACCACCTAAGTTGTACTTAGTGGTTTTTATCAAGTGAGCCTGGTGAACCAGACAAAGATGATTTGTTCGAACTTCAGAAGACCTTCGGAAGTGCTTCTTAGCATTAGAGGAAATTTGGAGTCTAAAATGGGCCTTATAAGAAAACGTGCCAACAATAAATTTTGTGAGTTGGAATTCAAGAACCAATAGAATTTCAATAAAATGAGTCAACCATAATGGTTGAATTGACATATTTGTCATAAAAGAAAACTACTTTTTTTGTTCGTATTTTTGACATATCTCCTTGTGTTTTTACTCAAATTTCAAGCAAGAGAGCTCGTTGGATGTGAAATTTAATTTCGCATCCAACGAGTAACCACACTGCATACTTTTGACGGACCCTGCTACCCCAAAAATAAAAAATACCTGAGAACAACATGATGATGATGTCATCATCACATTTTTTTAATGTATTTCTTGTTTTTGGGGTAGAGGGGTCAGTCAAAAGTATGCAGTGTGGGTACTCGTTGGATGCAGAATTAAATTTCGCATCCAATGAGCTCTCCCTCTCAGAATTTGAGTTAAAAAACAGGGAGATATGTCGAAAATACGAACACAAAAAGTAGTTTTTTTCATTCTTCCTCCAAAATTAATAACTATTATTTTATTATTTTAACAATTATTTTATTATTTTCCTTAGGAGGCCCATTTTAGACCTCAAATTTCCTCTAATGAAGTGCTTTTTGTACTATATCACATGTTCATATCCCCTCGGGGGAGTTGCAATAAATTTTCTAGCATGATAGTGTCTGTAAAAGACTCGGTCTCATAGACTTTATTTGTCAATCTGATCAGCCCAAGGTGTTTTTTCCCTTGGTTATTATTGGTTGTTGAATAAACGACTTATAATTTCTGAGTTTTTCACTCAATACCTCCAAAGCTGGGTTGGTCAGCTTGGCATTTAGGCCTATTGAGGTTATTAGAGTCTATGTGTCAATGTATAAACATGCTAGGCATTATGTGTTGATGTATATGTAACTTCAAAATGTATTTCACTTATATTTCTTATATATTGTAACTTGATGTTTATTCCAGGATGTACTTGAGTTAGGTCATGCCTTGATGTTCCTATCGAAAAGTTCTATAATATAAACAAGTCATGTCAATTCATTGTGGGTAACCCTCCTATTGGCTAAGGGTTAATGTCCCCGCAGTTTCGAGGCACTAGGGTTATTAGACTCTCCTAATGAGGTCAGCCCTAGTAGGGTTTAGTCAAGTCAGGAATTAGTATAAATAGAGAGCTGGCCTCTCTATTTATCACACATCTCATACACACTCAAGTGTAGCGCATATTTGAGGAAGGAGAAGACACTGGGGATAGATAGAAAGAAGGTTACTGCTATCGGGAGATCACTTACTATTTTGGGTTCTACTTTTGGTGCTAATTCTATCTCTGAGGAAGTTGTGGGGTTTTGACCATTTATGGTTTCCCCAAGGATAAACACTGTGTTCATTGTCTCTTATGTTTGATTGATGTGTTTGTTATTCTTTTAGTTAAATATCCTAATGTATTGCTAGTTGAATGATGAAATTCTAACATGGTATCAGAGCTAACCTGAGAAGAAGACATTATGCAGCTGGAGGAACTAGGGATTCCTACTTAGTGGATATTCCTCCACATATTTTAAGCAAAATAATTTTGGATTAACTCTCCTCCTTAGGGCGCATCTTTCTGTCTAAGAAGAATCCAATTCTGAGGTTTTTTAGTTTTGGACCCGACAGTGCTACCGGAAAATAGGGCTTTTCACAGAAGAGGATTTTTTCAGTGAGTCGAGGCCTGGATTGATCTCCTCCCCAAAATCTAAGTTAGGGATCAAATTCAAAGAATTTGGTTGGACAAAACTCTAGAAAATAAAAACCCTAATTTGCTACTGAACGAGCACTACAAGATTTCAGCTCCAAATTTAGATCCGACATCTTAACCTGGTAAGATCTAAATATTTTGCATTTCCATTTTAGGTTCTCAGTTAAGATGTCTTATCATACCAAGCTTGATGAAAAGCTTGAGGGAGCTGACAACTTCTAAGCCTGGAAGTATAGGATCTCCCTTATTCTGGAAGAGAATGAGTTGGACTCCTATATCAATGAGGAGGTTCCAGTTCCAGAGGGAGATGAGGCTAAGGCCTTACATAAGAAGAATTTGGTTATGGAAAAGAGAATCATTGCTTATTCCATCAAGGATCACCGCATACCACAGGTGTCCTCCCTCAAGACACCTAAAGCTATGTTTGATGCCCTAACCAAATTGTTTGAAGGGAAGAAAATAAACAGGAAGATGACTCTGAGAAACCAATTGAAGAATGTAAAGATCCAGAATGATGAGACTATTCAGTCTTAGTTTACAAGGGTATCTCAGATTAAGGAACGACTAGAAGCAATAGATGAAGAAGTGGAAACTATAGGGATTGTGATGACCACCTTGAATGGTCTCCCTAGATCATGGGACTCTTTCATTCAAGGGATCTGTGCTAGAAAGAAGTTAGTCAAGTTCAACAGACTATGGGAAGAATTCTCTCAAGAAGAATCTTGGATAGTAGCTCAAGAAGAGAAGATGGGAAGTGAAGATCAAGCTCGTATAGTTCACTCTAAGAAAAACTGAAGGATCCATCATCACTCCAAAGGTAAGATCTCACACTCTAGAAGAGATCTGTCTACTATTAGATGTTACACATGTGATGAGAATGGTCACATATCTAAATTCTTCCCTAACAAAAGGAACTTAAAGAAGAAGGGAAACAAGAGAAGACAACATGCTCATGCTACAAAGGATGATGAACCTTCCACAAAGAGAATCAGACAAGAAAGTGATGATTCTTCAAGTGAGGAAGAATATGTGCTGATCTCCGCTCTCATGGGAACTGTTTCACATGGAAGAAA
>LPNX010618263.1:0-15013 GCA_001517045.1 Pseudotsuga menziesii | reverse complement strand
CCAACCAGAACAAGCTTTGGTTCATGGCTCAGTAGAACCAAATGAACTTTGGCATAGAAGGCTTGCACATGTGCATTATAGAGCACTACCACTTGCAAGCAAACTTGTTGAAGGTATTCCAGAAATTTAAGCAAAACATGAAGGGGTTTGCAAAGGATGTGCAAAAGGAAAGAACACAAAGAAGACATTTCCAAGTAGCAAAATCAAAGCAAAAGGAATCTTGTAAATCATCCACTCCGATGTATGCGAACCAATGTCATCAAGCTCACTAAGCGGGTATGTGTACTATGTTTCTTTTATTGATGAATTTTCTAGGAAGACATGGATTTACTTCATGAAGAAAAAAGATGAAGTATTTAGCAAGTTCAAGGAATTCAAAGCTTTGATCAAGAACCACACTGAAAAGAATATCAAGACTTTTCAATCAGACAATGGCGGAGAATTCACTTCGACTGAGTTCAAGAAACTATGTAAAGACTCATGGATTAAGAGGGAGTTGTCCACCCCTTATAATCCACAACAGAATGAGATTGTAGAAAAGAAGAATAGAACTATCATGGAGGCTGCAATAGCTATTCTTCATGATCAAGATCTTCGTATGCATCTTTGGGGAGTAGTAGGTAGAACAACGATGTATGTACAAAACCGTACTCCACACAGAGTACTCGAGAACAAGACTCCTGAAGAATTCTTCTCTGGAAAGAAACCATAAGTCAACCATCTCAGAATATTCAGCTGTCCATTGTACATACACATTCCAAAAGAGAAGAGGACAAAATTAGATACTTCAGGAAAGAAGGGTATATTTGTGGGATACTCTGAAAGCTCGAAGGCTTACAGAATATACTTCCCAGGGTTCAAGAATATTGACATCGGCAGGGATGTAACATTTGACGAAGATTCAACCTACATCAAATCCAAAAAGAAACCTACTGAAGAACCTGAAGAAGTAGAAGCTCCCAGAATTCATGAATGAAGAAACTCAAGAAGAAGATCGAGAATTTGAAGAACCACAAAGACCCGTAGATCCACCACATGAGAAGAATCCTCACAAGAGGAAACCTACTTGGGTACAAGAAATTATCCAATATGTAGAAAGATATGGGGTTCCATAAGAGAAATTTAGAGAAAGACAGAGGACCAGATTCTGTTCCAGTTATGTGGCATTACTATGTGATTTCATTAATAAATAACCTTCCAATTATGAAGAAGCGGCATAACGGAAAGAATGGAAGGATGCTATGATCAAAGAGTATCAATTGATCATGAAGAATGATGTTTGGGATGTTGTCCCAAGACCAGAAGGGAAGTCATTTGTAACTTCTAAATGGATCTACAAGATCAAGCATGCTGCAGACGGTAGCATAGAGAAATATAAAGCAAGATTTGTTGCTCGTGGTTTCTCACAGAAAGAAGGAATAGACTATGAAGAAAACTTTGCACCTATAGCCAGATACACTTCCATCAGATCGGTATTTGCTCTAGCCGCAGTGATGAAATGGAAGATACACCAAATGGATGTCAAGAATTCTTTCTTGAATGGTGTAGTCGAAGAGGAAGTGTATGTGGAGTAGCCACTCGGTTTTGAGAAACATGACGAGTCTCATGTGTGCAAATTGAAGAAAGCCCTGTACGGTTTGAAATAGGAACCCAAGACATGGTATGACAAAATTGACAGCTTTCTATCTAGTTTGGGCTTTACCAAGAGTAAAGCAGATTCCAACATTTACTACAAGGTTGAAGATGGAAACCCAGTGATGCTCCTACTATATGTAGATGATCTGTTTTTGACAGGTATGGATGGGTTGATTGCTGATACGAAGAGAAAGCTTGCTTCCGAGTTCAAAATGAAGGACATAACTATGATGCATTATTTTCTAGGTATGGAGGTGTGGCAGACTACAGATGGAATCTTCCTTGGACAAGGGAAGTATGCAATAGAGATCCTAAAGATATTTGGGATCATGGACTGCAAGGCATTAACCACATCTATGGCATCAAACTTGAAGCTATTGAGTGATGCTTCATCAGAGACAGTTGATGCCACGATGTATCATCAGATGATTGGGTCCTTGTTGTATCTGACAAACACGAGACCAGATATTTGCTTTGCTGTGAACACCTTGAGCCAATATTTGACAGATCCAAGACATGTTCACTTGACTGTTGCAAAGCACATTCTGAGGTACCTAAAGGGTACAGTTGATTATGGGCTGAAGTATAATACTGATCAAAGGATTAACCTAGAGGGTTATGTTGATTTAGATTGGGCAGGCAGTGCCATCGATAGGAAGACCACTTTAGGGTGTTGCTTCAGTATGGGATTAGGTGTGATCTCATGGTTTAGTAGGAAGCAATCATGTGTGGCACTAAGTACAGCTGAAGTAGAATATGTCGAAGCCTATTTAGCTAGTTGTGAGGCAGTATGGCTGAGGAAGCTACTGTCTGATTTATTTGATCTCCAGTTAGATGTTACTTGTATATATTGTGACAACCAGAGTTGTCTAAAGTTGTCAGAGAATCTAGTATTCCATGACAAGTCAAAGCATATCGAGATCAAGTATCACTATATCAGGGATATGGTGCAGAGAGGAGCAATGAAGCTCTAGTATGTTGTGACAAACGATTAGATAGCTGATGTGTTGACTAAACCATTGGCTAGGGTGAAGTTTGAGTACTTCAGGGAGAATCTTGGTGTTCTCCAGATCGAGATTACTCCCAAGAGGAAGTGATGTGTCCATGCTGAGCCCTTCTCACATGGTGAGAGGATTGGTTCCTCCCATGGTCAAATGTAAGAGCTGTGCCCTTTTGACATGGTGAGAGGATTGGTTCCTTCCATTGTCAGGTGTATCTGATCATCCCACATCCAACATGAAAAAGGGCTGGCTCTATGAAGACTCATCTAGCATGAAAAAGGACTAGCTCTGAGTAGATCCCACATCTAGTATGAAAAAGGACTAGCTCTGTGAAGACTCATCTAGTATGAAAAAGGACTAGTGCTAAGTAGATCCCACATCTAGTATGAAAAAGGACTAGCTCTGTGAAGACTCATCTAGTATGAAAAAGGACTAGCTCTGAGTAGATTCCACATCTAGTATGCAAAAGGACTAGCCCTGAATAGATCCCACATCTAGTATGAAAAAGGAATAGCTCTCTGAAGACTCATCCAGTATGAAAAAGGACTGGCTCTGTGTAGATGCCACATCTAGTATGAAAAAGGACTAGCTCTGTGATGATACATCCATCATGAAAAAGGGCTAGCTCTGTAGAAGTTCCTATGACGAGAAGAATCAAGAGATAGCACCCGTGATGATGACCCAGAAATGATCTAGATTGTGTGATGATGATCCAGCATCAATGATCCAGATTGAGTGATGATCCAGATCCAGTGATGATCCAAATCCGAAGATGAAGATGAATTGAATATGAAGATGACTTGAAGATGAAGAATACCTGAAGATGACGAGGACTTGATGATGATCCAGAAGATACAAAGAAGAAGACTTGTGCTCAAAATTGTGTTGAAAGAATACCTTCCTAGTTAAGAGGGAGTGCTGATTTATATGTAACTTCGGAATGTATTTCACTTATATTTATTATTTATTGTAACTCGATGTTTATTCTGGGATGTACTTGAGTTATGTCATGCATTGATGTTCCTATCGTGAAGTTCTATAATATAAACAAGTCATGTCAAATAATTGTGGGTAACCCTCCTATTGGATAAGGGTTAAAGTCCTCGCAGTTTCGAGGCACTAGGGTTATTAGACTCTCCTAGTGAAGTTGGCCCTAGTAGGGTTTAGTCAAGTCGGGAATTAGTATAAATAGAGAGTTGGCCTCTCTATTTATCACACATCTCATACACACTCAAGTGTAGCGCATAGTTGAGGAAGGAGAAGACACAGGGGCTAGATAGAAAGAAGGTTACTGTTGTCGGGAGATCACTTACTGTTTTGGGTTCTACTTTTGGTGCTGATTCTATCTCAGAGGAAATTGCGGGGTTTTCACCATTTATGGTTTCCCCAAGGATAAACACTGTGTTCATTGTCTCTTGTGTTTGATTGATGTGCTTCTTATTATTTCAGTTAAAAATCCTAATGTATTCCTACCTTAATGATGAAATTCTAACATTATGGTTGAGGCATATGAACATGTCTAAGTCCCCCTAGGTTTTTAATTTTTTTTAATGTTTTCAGTGTTTTTTTTATAAAATTTAATTTTTCCAAAACTTAGGCTATTTTTTTATAGTTTAATTGGAAAAAATGATTTTGTAATAAAAGTGGGCTCAATAATTAGTTTCAGTCATGTAGGTGTTCATTTTCAAGCTAAGAGTACCCAGTAAACCTATAGACCCACTATTGCCAAGTTTTGAATGATTTTCCATCACTCAGATCAGAAAGCCCCAAAAAATCAAATATTGATTATTTAATTGATGAATTAATTAAATAATGGAGAAAACCCCAAATTCTAAATCATTAGGATTTTCTCCAATTTGACTGAAATCAGTCTCATCGGCTCAGGATTGATTAGATATGACAATTCCTTGACTGAAGGAGGTGATATGGGCTGATCTGGGAGTGCACCACAGCATGCAATCTTGGGAATTTCTCCCTCCCTCTCTCCTCCACACATGTGGGCTCATCTTGATGAGTTTTGGTGGATGCTTCAGTTAACAGGTTGAGGTGTCAGTTAGATCAGACCTCCTATTGACAGTTAGACTAAGTGGAAGCTCAATTCAGCTTCAGATTAGGCATTGATGGACTCTCCTTCAGCTGCAGTTGTCTATCTCCTTGGGATTTCCACACCCTCTGGGCTGAGGTTTCAATTTTTTGTATAAATAAAGCATGGTTGGCTCCTTTCCAAGTTAGCTAGAGTTGGATTGAGGAGCTATTGTTGTTGTAATATTGTGTAATATATTTTGCTATTGGAATAAAGTGAAGCTTTGAAGGCAAAAATGGTGTAATGCTCTTATGTGTGTGGAATTAACATTGTCTTGCAGCTTTTTTTGTTGCCGGTGTCTTTCTCTCAATTTCTGCATCTAAATCTTGTCTGGCTTGAACGATTCAATTGAATCAATAGGAGTATAGTTGGGAAAGTAAGATTACTTGTTTTTCAATATCTCATAGCATATATGTTTGAAGATTCAGATTATAAATGTTTAAATAAGTTTATTTGCATGTAATCCCTCTCTTTTTTCATATATCTCTATCCAGATTTCATAAGGTTTTTGTGCAGGGTTGTTTGTTAGTTTTCAGGTAGCAGGGGTTAGACAAATTGTGGATCTAGCTTGACTCCACTAGGAATATGACTATTTTGTGAAGGCATTGTCCCTCGACATTCCACTAACTAGTCTCTTTTGCAAATCCATTTCGGCAACAAGCGCTCTTCTTTTCTTCTTCCTCCTTCAATCTTTTTAAAATCGGTCCGGTTACTTGTTTTGCAGCTTTAAAATTGTTTAGATCTATAAATTTTAGTATTAATTTTACATATATATTGCTGCTTTAAAGCTCATAAAATAGATCTCATTCCTCAAGAAATTTCACAAGCATTCTAGATCTTGTTTTAGGGAAAATTGTCATTTTTCAAGGCTGTGAAAGTAGATCTAAAGATTGTTGAATGCATGGTTGTTTCCTTAGAATATAAAATTTATAATCATAAATTTGAGTGCTCAATATTTTCTTCCCAAAAATCACTCCAAGATCCCAAGGAAATCTTGCTTTCCTTGGTTCTTTTTCTGCTTCTTTAAAAACTAGTTTTAACTTAGAATTTTTGGGGAAAAGGTGTGTTCATCCAAAAGTACTTTCAAAGTAATTTTGGGCATATTTAATTGTGCTAACATTGATGCATTTTAGTAGGTATAACAGAAAATAGGAGGATATGCTGTCTGGAAAGCATTTTTGGACCATTTGAAACCCCCTAAGGGGTCTCCATCTTCCCGAAATTTCAAAATTTTGCAATTTGTAAACCTTTGGTCTCATTCCATATAAGGACCAAGTGGGTTAGTTTAAGTTTTATGAAATTGTAATTTCTTCTAATAAAAGGAAAAATATATTCGAATAGGCTCTTTCGAGCCTATTCACCATCCCCCCTGGGGGGATTCGCATCCATGTCATTTTTTACATTTTTTCATCTTTTTTCAATCTAGTGTAGTTCTAATATGTAGGGGTAGTATACTTTGACTTATAATCGTTGTCATATTCCATATCTGGTGGTTTCAAAGTAATTTTAATACTTACCCCATGAGCCTCCTCTTGAGTCGAAAGGTGAAGAAAGGGCCATGGTAGTCTAATTAGAAAATTGTGGTTTTCTTATTTGTTTATGATTCATATGATATAATTAATTGTTTTAATAACAATAATAAAATCATCCCCTCCTTGATTCCCCGATTGAGGTCCAGTTGGACCGAAAGAGGTTCCTGCAGGGTTTTCTTTTTAATAAGAACACCTCTTTTAAAATTTTCTAAAAATAACAAAGACTCCAGTGCCTATGCTCTGTACTTGGCTGTGGTTCATTCGATCAGTCAATCTACATCAAAAGCACTTGAGTGACTAGATTAATTACTCTTCACGTCCCAAATTGACAAACCATCAGGCAAAAATCCAATGCCTTGAACAAACTGTAAGCGATGGAAAAATACCCAAAGGAGTGGGAACAACTGGAAAGTGACCTCGAGGTGCCAATCTCTGTCACACCCTGATGAGTTCGTTATGAACAATAGTCTCCAAGAATCCATTCCAACCCACAAACACCTTGCGGGTAGCTGTGAAATTTCACTTTTGGACATACTCCAAGCACCCCTCGGGTATATTTGGAGTACCCTTTTCGCCTAATTTAATTCATTAACATTCCACATTAATTTAAAATCTACCAAGAGACATTTGCAAAACATTCTTTCAAGCGCATGCACGCACATTATTTTCTCTGTTGACTCCATTTAAGGCACTGGTGATTTATTTGATCATTTCTTTCGATTATATATATATTGAGTGTCATTACTGTGCTTATCTGCTTTAAATCTTGCATCTTGTTATCTTTTGTTTCCACTGGTTAATTTCAAAAAAAAATCCTAAACAACTTAATCAATATGACACCATCACACTAAGTAATTAGCCTTAGTAATTTAATAGCGTCTACCCCCCTTGGCTTCGTTAGGAGTTAGCCTGAATGAAGGAGTCAAGAACAAGGTGACATCCTTGACTCGAGACTTGTCCCCAAGGACACACCGAGTAGCTTGAAGATTTCTTCCACGTAACCCAAGTGTGGGAAACGTAGCAACACTTTTTGGCGCCGTTGCCGGGGATAAATCTTTTTATTCCCCTAGTATGATTTTTTTTTCTTCTTTTTTTGTTTTTGCTTTGTTTGATGAATGCTTAGAGTAGATATTTAATTTTCATATGGCAACTCCACTGACCTTTTTTCAGTTTTTATTTTTTACAAAGAACAACAAAAATTAATTTTGTGAGAGTTTCTAAATGTATATTTTTATTCTCACATGGTGACTCCATTGAAGGGATAAAACCCTTGTTTCTCACAAACTTTTTTGAGATTGATTATGTGTAGGTGAGCCCACATAACAAGGAAATTTGAATCTCAACTCCATTTTTTAGTTCCAGACATTCTCCATGTTCAATTATTCTTGATATGGATATTAAAAGGATAGAAATTGCTGCTCGAGCTTCCTATGCTTGTCTTCCCATTGATTTCTCGAGGATCCCTGGCTTTCCTAATCGTCTCGTTAGTGAAATGACATCTACTTCCCTTCCAGGATTTCAGGGAGATGATAATGATCACTCAGCCAGATTCCATGTTATGATTTTTCTATCACATATGACTCAAAACAACATTTAGCATGAGGATCATATGATGGCGATGTTTGCTCATTCAATGCAAGGGGATGCTTCATGTTGGCTTCATGAGTGTTTTCATGAGAAATCTATTACTTCCCTTGCAAAATTATTAGAAATATTTTTAAATAGTGGCATTATGATGGGAATGATATTAAATAATTCGATGCTAAATCATTCAATAAGACCAATCTGAAGTACTTCTTTCCTTGGAAAGAGTTTCATATGGAATATCCTGACATATGTAGTAGCAACATGGTGTATGACACCCAACATTCAGAAATCCATTATGATCCCATTGAATCTATCCATGAAGAGCCATTAATTGAAAAAATTGTTAAAGACCCTCCTCATGCAGCATCAATAGAGAATAGTGATGATTGGGAATTATTTCATGATTATTATAGTGATGATGATCACATTTGTACTCCAGATCTACCTAAGGATGAAACCATTACAGAATCTTATAGTGAAACTTATGATGAAAACCGTAATGTGCATGATGAGACTCCTACCCGTTCTCCATATAATCATGACAGTCTGGAAGGTTTACTTCCCTGTGACCATTTTTCCGAAGAAGATGAATATGAAAATGAGGACGAGTATGACTTGGAGCATGATATAAGTGACGAAGACTCCCTTATGTCTGACAAAGATGTTGAAGAGGAGTCCAGGATATTCATGGAAAATCTAGCCTATGAGGAAAATGATGAACAAGAAACCTTTGATGGTTTTGTTGATTCTCCTATATATGGCATATCTAAAGGAGAGAGCGTGGACCATGTGGCCTTGGGAAACTTTGATATGGAAAAGGAGCATGCAGTTTATCCATATGATTAGATTGATCCATATATCACTATCAGTAATGAAGACAAAGAGAAATTGATATCGAAACTTGATATCAGCAATGGGGAATCCATCACATCTGACATAGATGGTGTTGATGACTATTGGATTTTTTGTGAATATCTTATTAAGAATCCCATCTATGCTATATCCAGAAAGCGGAGTGTTTATTTAGAAATTTGTGGAAGTCCAATCTACTATATTTACATAGAGGGAAGCGTGNTAAAGGAGAGAGCGTGGACCATGTGGCCTTGGGAAACTTTGATATGGAAAAGGAGCATGCAGTTTATCCATATGATTAGATTGATCCATATATCACTATCAGTGATGAAGACAAAGAGAAATTGATATCGAAACTTGATATCAGCAATGGGGAATCCATCACATCTGACATAGATGGTGTTGATGACTATTGGATTTTTTGTGAATATATTATTAAGAATCCCATCTATGCTATATCCAGCAAGTGGAGTGTTTATTTAGAAATTTGTGGAAGTCCAATCTACTATATTTCCATAGAGGGAAGCGTGGATCTAGAGACTTGGGAAAATCCTAGTATGGAAGAGCAGCATTCAAGACTCTTATATGGCCATTCAGAGTCATATCATGCAGAGCCACACAAAGGTATCAATAATGAACACATTGAGAAACAGTGTTGTGAAAATACAGATATGATGTAGTCAGTAGAATATCAGTCTCAACTATCATATTCACATATAGAGTTTCCTTATGATTTGGAGCCGCTTGGGGACTATACAATGAGTTATCATCCGGTAAGCCTTGATGATCACTATGATGGTGTAGTCAGTCTACCTCATCATTCCAATTTGTACATAAACCCTATCCAGTCATGGATAGAAGCAGCCTGCGCAAGCACCTACTAGTTTTGGAATAAGTTTGACGACATTATTCATGCCTACGATTTCCCATCCATCCTGCTCATTCCGGATCATCACGCAGGTTTGCATTATCTTAATAAGGTATCGTTACTTTGGTTGGTAACCAAAGACAAGGAATTTTTTTTTATTTTAATAAAATGATTAGGTGGTTACATTGGATTTCTGATTACAGTTAACCCTTTTTATATCATGCTTAGAGTAGGAAAATGAGCTCCTTGAAAGAGAGCATTTACTTTCTGCATTTCTATTTTGTACTTAGCTATAACAAAACTTTTCTTTCATTAGTTAGCTATATCTATTTTGTTTGAATAAATTGGCTTAATTGTTCATTAGGTTTTTATATAAATCTTGTGCTACTAAGGTTTTCTTGTCAAGTTGAGATATTTTTACAGGGTGTATAAACTAGAGATTCTGGTGTTCTCGTATCCTGTCCTTGTCTTATGACCAGATCAAGCACCTGTCCCACAGTTGGAGCCAGACGTTACCACCTAAGTTGTACTTAGTGGTTTTTATCAAGTGATCTTGGTGAACCGAACAAACATGATTTGTTTGGACTTCAGAAGACCTTCAGAAGTGCTTCTTAGAAGTGCTTGTTGTACTATATCACATGTTCATACCCCCTCAGGGGAGTTGCAATAAATGTTCTAGCATGATAGTGTCTGTAAAAGAATCAGTCTCATAGACTTTATTTGTCAATCCGATCAGCCTAGGGTGTTTTTTCCCTTGGTTGTTATTGGCTGTTGAATAAATGACTTCAAATTTATGAGTTTTTCACTCAATACCTCCAAAGTTGGGTTGGTCAGCTTGGCATTTAGGCCTACTAAGGTTATTAGAGTCTATGTGTCAATGTATAAACATGCTGGGAATTATGGCTGAGTCATATGAACATGTCTAAGTCTTCCTAGGTTTTTAATTTTTTTTAATCTTTTCAATGTTTTTTATTAAAATTTAAATTTTCCAAAACTTAGGCTATTTTTTAATAGTTTAATTGGAAAAGTAGGTTATATAATAAAAGTGGGCTCAATAATCATTTTTAGTCATGTAGGTGCTCATTTTCAAGCTAAGAGCACCCAATAAACCTATAGACCCACTATTTCCAAGTTTTGAGTGATTTTCCATCACTAAGGTCAGAAAGCCCCAAAAAATCAAATATTGATTATTTAATTGATGAATTAATTAAATAATCGAGAAAACCCCAAATATTAAATGATTGGGATTTGCTATGATTTGACTGAAATCAGTCTCATCAGCTGGGTATTGACTGGATCTCACAATTCCTTGACTAAAGGAGGTTATCTAGGATGATCTGGGAGTGCACCACAGCATGGAATATTGTGAACTTCACCCTCCCTATCTCCTCCACACGTGTGGGATCATCTTGATAAGTTTTGGTGGATGCTTCAGTCAACAAGTTGAGGTGTCAGTCAGATCAGCTCTCTGATTGACAGTTAGAATCATTGGAAGCTCAGTTTAGCTTCAGATCAGGCATTGATGGACTCTCCTTTAGTTGCATTTATCTGTCTCCTTGGGATTTGCACCCCATCGGGGCCGGGGTTTCAATTTTTTGTATAAATAAAGCATGGCTGCCTCCTTTTCGAGTTAGCTAGATTTGTATTGAGGAGCTATTACTATTGTAATATTGTGTAGTATCTTTTTTTATTGGAATAAAGTGAATATTTGGAGGCCAAAATGGTGCAATTCTCTTGTGTGTGGAATTAACATTGTCTTGCAGCTTTTGTTGTTATCGGTGTCTTTCTCTCAATTTCTGCATCTGAATCTTGTCTGGCTTGAATGATTTAGCTGAATCAATAGGAGTATAGTTGGGAAATTAATATTAGCTATTTTTTGAATATCTCATAGCATATATGTTTGAAGATTCAGATTATACATGTTTAAATAAGTTTATTTGCATGTAATCCCTTTCTTTTTTCATATATCTCTATCCAAATCTCATAAGGTTTTTGTGTAGGATTGTTTGTTAGTTTTCAGGTAGCATGGTTTGGATGAATTGTGTATCTAGCTTGACTCTACTAGGAATCCAACTATTTTGTGAATGCATTGTCCCTCACCATTCCACTAACTAGTCTCTTTTGTAGATCCATTCCGGCAACAACTGCTCTTCTTTTCCTCTTCCTCCTTCACTCTTTTTAAAACCAGTCCAGTTACTTGTTTTGCATCTGAAAAATTGTTAAGATCTATCAATTTTAGTATTCATTTTACATATATATTTATTCCTTAAATCTCATAAAATAGATCTCATTCCTAAAGAAATTTTACAAGCATTCTAGATCTAGTTTTAGGGAAAATTGTCATTTTTCAAGGCTTTGAAGGTAGATGTAAAGCTTGTTGAATGCATGGTTGTTTCCTTAGAATATAAAAAGTTATATTCAGCAATTTGAGCGCTTCATATTTTATTCCCAAAAATCAGGTGAAGATCCGAAGGAAATCTTTCTTTCCTTGGTTCTTTTTCCACTTCTTTAAAAACTAGTTTTAACTTAGAAATTTTGGGTAAAAAGTGTGTTCATCCAAAAGTACTTTCAAAGTACTTTTTGGGAATATTTAAATGTGATAACATTTCTAGTTTTTATCAGGTATAATAGAAAAAAGGAGGAGGTGCTATCTGGAAATAATTTTTGGACCATTCGAAACCCCTAAGGGGGTCTCCATCTTCCTGAAATTTCAAAATTTTGCAATTTGTAAACCTTTTCTCTCATTCTGTATAAGTATCAAGTGGATTAACTTCAGTTTTCTGATATTGTAATTTCTTCTAATAAAATGAAAAATATCTTTGAATAGGCTCTTTCGATCCTATTCACCATCCCCCCTGGGGGGATTCACGTCCGTGTCATTTTTTACATGTTTTCATCTTTTTTCAATGAAGTGTAGTTCTAATCTACAATGGTAGTATAATTTGACTTATAATCATTTTCATATTCTATATCTAGTGGTTTAAAATTAATTTTAATACTTACCCCACAAGCCTCCTTTTGAGCTGAAAGGTGAAGAAAGGGTCATGGTAGTCTAATTAGAAATTGTGGTTTTCTTATTTGTTTATGATTCATCTACTATAATTAATTTTTTTAATAATCATAATAAAATCAACCCCTCCTTGATTCCCCAATTGAGGTCCACTTGTATCGAAAGAGGTTCTTGGAGGGTTTTCCTTTTAATAAGAACACCTCTTTTAAAATTTTCTAAAAATAAAAAAAAGAATCCATTGTGTATGCTCTGTACTTGTCTGCATTTCATATGATTAGTTGAGATGCATCAAAATCACTTGAGTGACTAGATTAATTAGTCTTCACCTCCCAAATTGACAAACCATCAGGAGAAAATCCAATGCCTCGAACAAACTATAAGCAGTGGAAAAATACCCAAAGGAGTGGCATGGGGACTTCACTTAGTGAACCTCTCACATAGAACATGCGATCATGGGATATTAAAGAACACCCTTAATTTCAAGAGATATTGACCCAAACTCTTTTTGTTGAAACCCCCTCCCAATACTGAAAACCTCCTCCCCACCCCTTTTTATATCTCAATCCTTATAAAGAACCCTATCCACCCTCACCTTAAACACCTCACCCCCAAATACCTGCAATATATTGGTTTGTTTTTTTATAATTTTAAAACACACAATATGAACTAACGTGATAGGGTATTGACCAACAAGTGAAGCCTCCGTGAGGAGTGGGAACAACTAGAAAGTGACCTCGAGGTGTCGATCTCTGCCACACCCTGATAGGTGCGTTATGAACAATAGTCTCTGAGACTCCATTCCATCCCACAAACACCTTGCGGGTAGCTATGAAAGTTCACTTTTGGAAATACTCTAAGTACCCCTTGGGTATATCTTGAGTCCCCTTTTCGGCTAATTTAATTCATTCACATTCAACATTAATTTAAAATCTACCAAGAGACATTTGAAAAACATTATTTCAAGCGCATGCAAGCACATTATTTTCTCTGTTGACTCCATTTAAAGAACTGGTGATTTATTTGATCATTTCTTTCGATTATATATATATTGAGTGTTAAAACTTCGGGAAAATCCTCTAGGTTGTATCTCGAGGATGTCTGGTAACTTAAATTTTTTTTAGGGTTTTCTGATATGGATCAAGTCAGTTGACCTATATAACCTTTTCACTCTCAAGGCATGCATAAAACTCACTCAGTTCCAAGGCTTTTAGTTACAATTGCTCAAAAGTTGACAATAAGGTGCAGGGTTGAAGAACTCATCAGGTTGGCAGAATTACATACAAAACACATGCATATAAATGGCTAAATCATGATGAGGATGGAACTTATAAATCAAATTGCAGTAACAGACCAATAGGATGACAACTATCAGATATTAATCAATCTGAAAATGACCTAAATACACATTTAGGCATAAGCACAGCAAAGAAAGAGATGATGGCCAAACATACCATAACAAAAGAGCTTATATTCATGAACAAGTAAAATGAGAAGCATGAGAGCATTATAGGCTTATAAATCCCTGAAGTTGAACCCTTATTATCAAATCAATCTTAGGATTTATATCATTTTTACAAAAGTACCGATCCTAAAACTTCGATCTTCTTTCACAAAAATACTCAAAAGTGATAGTTTTTCCAAATTAGGGTTTCAAACCCTATCTAACTATTTTTCTAACTATGATGAAGATTTAGTTCACTAATTTGAACATTAAATAACTGAAGTAGTTGCTAGTGATCACTGCTGCTAGTCCACTATAGTTTAGCCACCAAAAGCCAGCGTTTCAACGGTTAACTGATGTGATCTTTCTTGCTTAATCCGCCGAAATTTTCGACCCTATCGCTGTGGTCAGCAATCGAAAGCTCTAACTTGGACAATCGAAACCTCAAACCTGAATGTGGCCGCAGTGTCGGTGATTTAAACCACTACCGACGCGACGGTTAGGGATCGATGATCGGAAGCTCTAACCTGAACGATCAGAACCTCAAACCTGAATGTGGCTGTAGTGTCAGTGATTTAAACCACTATCAGCGCACCGGTTAGGCATTGGAAATCGAAAGCTCTAACCTGAATGTGGCTGCAGTGTCAGTGATTTAAACCACTACCGGTGCGACGATTAAGCATCGATGATCGGAAGCTCTAACCTGAATGTGGCTGCAGTGTCAGTGATTTAAACCACTACCGGTGCGACGATTAAGCATCGATGATCGGAAGCTCTAACCTGAACGATCGGAACCTCAAAACTGAATGCTACCATAGTGTCAGTGTTTCAAACCATTACCGTTGCGATGGTTAAGCATTGGAGGTCGGGAAGACTAAACACTAATGTGTCGACGATCGAAATCTCAAACCACTAAAACATCACTAGTGGAAAATGAGAGATTAGTGACAAAAAAAATGACCAAAATCCGCATATCAATGACCACTTTTGGTTTGGCGATCGCT
>LPNX010618258.1:180296-228410 GCA_001517045.1 Pseudotsuga menziesii | reverse complement strand
TAGATGCAGCCGAGATATATGCAATCGAGTACCTTTGGGGGCCAGGTGGGTTTAGTATCACCAGAATTATATGCTATTTCCAAATCCTTTATATATGCAGCAGAGTACCTATTTATCCAAGTGGGTTGAGTACCTGATGGAATACCATCAGCATCTATATATATATACCACCACCAGTTTATCTTTCTAAATCCTTATTCCCATATAGTTAGCCTTATTCCCGTACAGTTCCAACTTCCCATACAGTTATCCTTTGATCCAACCCCAGCTGTGTTTTCCAACTTCCCTACTTTATACTTTATTGCTTTTGATCCTTCAATTGCAAATTTCATTTTATGCTTAGAATTGGCTTTAATTATTGATAGATAGTTTGAATCTGGTATGTTTGTTTTCCAACTGCTTTCCAATGGTACCCTATGCTTTAATATATGATGTTTACATACCCACGTTTACCTTGTCCATGTTCTATAAACAATGGTCGAATGGGGGGGGCAGGGGCACAGAACTAACCAAGCCCGTTGACGATAATCCATCCTTAGATCTCAATATTGGCCTGGCCAAGAAAAAGAACCAAACCTGTTGATTGATGATAGGAGAGCCAACTTCGAGGATCGAATACAGGCAATGACCAAGCCAACTTACACATTGATGCCAGGGCTCATGTGCCTTATTTATAAATGATTTAAAAAAAAAAAAAACGCCTACAGACGTCGCTTAACCGATGCTTCTGTAGGCGTTTTTATTTTTTAAAAACATTCATAAACGTCGCTTAACCGACGCTCAATATCCCTATCCGTCGCTTAATCGACATTTCTAAATGTCTCTTTTCTGACAGTTAGAGTTTCTATCCGTCGCTTAATCGACGTTGCTAAATGTCGCTTTTCCGACAGTTCTAGTTTCTATCCGTCGTTTAATCGACGTTTATAAATGTCTCTTTTCCGACAGTTAGAGTCCATATCCGTCGCATAACCGACGGAATATCCTGTCGCTTATACGACAACCACAGTTGATATCCGTCGCTTATCCGACGAAACTGCTGTCGCTTTACCGACGGAATGAAGAGTTATTTCATTAAAAATATTCAGTACTGTCGAAGAAATTCCGTCGCTTAACCGACACTGTAAAATTAAGCGACGGTTACCTAGGTGTCGCTTAAGCGACGGTTACCCAGGTGTCGGATCACCGATGAAAAGTTTCCGACGGTTAAAAAAAAATCAAAGTGTCGTTCATGCGACAGAGAAGTGTCGAAAATCCGACATGATAGCCGTCGGATTTTTGGTCAAAATGTAGTAGTGTGCCATGGACTCTGCAACCACTTAGCAAGGTTCGCCACACCAAAGGACCAGGCTTAAATGGCATTTTGTTAATCAAAGACTCTGCATCAGCTAACTGGCCATTACAAGCAAGAAGGTCAACCATGCAAGAGTAATGTTCCTCTCTTGGTGTGATGCCATGATCTCTAGCCATGGAATCAAAGTAGTAATGACCTTTTTCTATCATACCCCCTTGACTGCATGTAGAAAGAATTCCAATGTAGGTGAGATGATTTGGCTTTATTCCTGCCAACTACATTTGTTCAAACAGTTCAACAGTTTGTTTTCCCTGCCTGTGCTGGACTAAACCTGCAATCATTGCATTCCATGTAATCACATCATGTTTATCGATTTTGTCAAACACTCTGCATGCATCCTCTATACTTGCACATTTCGCATACATGGTAACAAAAGCATTACATATAGACATATCTAAATTTGATCCATTCTTAAGGATTAGAGCATGAAACTGCTTTCCCTGTTCAAGACCTGCTAGGGTGGCACATGCCCTAAGAACACTGGAAAAGGTCATCTGATTCATCTTCATATCTGCAAGATGCATTTGGCAAGAGAGCTTCAAGGCCACTTCACTGTATCCATATTGAGCACATCCTGCAATCATTGTACTCCATGAAATTGCATCTCGGTTAGGCATTTCTCTAAAAAGTCCATATGCCTCCCCTAGGATTCCACACTTGATATACATGGTAAGTAGGGCATTCATCAAAGCAACATCAAATTCAAATCCTGTTTTGATTAAGTGGGCATGAACTTGTTTTCCTTTTTCAAGGGCTTCTGGAAAGAGACATGCACTAAGGACATTGGCCAATGTGAACTGATTTAAGACCATGCAAGCATGTTGCATTTCCCAAAAAAGAACCAAGGCCTCATTATAACAACCATTTTGGATATAACCTGCAATCATCATATTCCATGAAGCAACATCTCGTTCAGTCATTCCAATGAACAGTCTGCATGCATCATTTATATCCTTGCACTTTGCATACATGGTAACGAGGGTGTTGCCTACCAAAATATTTGTGTCTAGTCCAACTTTTACGACAATGGAATGCAACTGTTTGCCTTTCTCGAGAGATTCTGGGCTAGAGCATGCATTAAGCAAACTAGTTAGAGTGACATGATTTGTCTGTATGCCTTCCATTTGCATTTCGTTGAAATGATAAAGAGCTTCCTTTGCATACCCATATTGGGCAAATCCTGCAATCATGGCATTCCATGAGATTAAGTTTTGTTTTGGAATTTTCTCAAATACATTCCAGGCATAGTCTATGCTTCCACACTTAACATACATGCTCAATATGGTGGTCTCTGCAGAAATACCCATGTCATATACAATTTTTATTATTTGTGCATGGACTTGATTTTCCTTTTCCAATGAACTTATGCTTGCACATTCTATTCCTATTTAGTCCTCTGGCTAAAACCATGTTCTTGTAGGTTGATCACATACTCGGTGACAATCCAAGAGCTACAAGCTACATGGTGGGATATAGTCCAAACTATCCTCGCCATGTGCATCATAGAGCTTCCTCCATTGTATCATACAAAGAGCACCCAATCACAATGATAACTTTGCAGATCCAAGAGACAACTATGAGAAAATAGAACTTGCAACCTACAACAATGGCCCAATGGTCGGAAGTTTAGCTAGACTTCAAGGTGGAAATGTTGGAGACAACCAACTTCTCCCAGGTATTATTGTTTTATAGGATGAAATTAATTTGGTTTCAGTTTGTTTCAGTGATATTGATGGTGATGCTTTTAATGGTTGTTCTTCTGGCAGTGACTGTGCCAAAGCCTGGATCAGATTCAACATCTTCTGCTCCAACTACAGTTCCAAATCCAAAGCCAAAGCCCTCTCCTGCACCTAAACAGAGTTCTCTTTGTACTTCCCCATAGAGTAAGTCCTCTGAATCTTAAATTTTGGCCACCACAATTCAACTTCAGCAGGAATGAGCCAGGGGTAAAAATAATGTAGTGCCACATATCTTGGACAAACAGGGGAAAATCAATGATAGTTTTCGATTTTGCAATTAAATCTATATTAAAAATAACATATTAGCTCATCCAGTTCTTATGTTTTATTGTTTTGCCTTAATTTTTTTGCACTTAGTGGCATTTTACAGAAATAAAATGTTTGTTTGTAAATATTTGACAAAAGAACTATTTTTTTTTTATTGTGCTATGAAAATACTGATTTTCATCCAATAATGTGGGATAAATCTATGCAACTCCTGCTATAATAATGACTTGGTGATTATTCAATACAAAAACAGTACTGATGCTGCTTTATTGTTAACAATCTGCAGAAAATGTTAGCCTGGCTATCTTGTAGAAGCTCACGACTTCTTGGAGTCAGTCATGAACTACTTATTACAGATATGTTGCATCTATCACAAATAGATCTCCACACCAGACACTGACAGCTATTGGCTTCTCTATCCAAAGATTGTATGGTCCTTTATGGGGTCTCTCCAAACCAGATGCCAACAATACGTATTCATTTCCTAAGTGGTTAACAACAAGAGCCTAAGAATAATTTGTGATGAGACTGTTTGTTATGCACCTCCTCCATTATACTATCACGTCTCCCTTGTTTGGATGTGGTCTTCTTGGGCATGGAATCACTTCCTGGAATATACCAAAATCAATAGAACCTTAGATTTTTGGAATTCTAGATCTCCAACAAGTACGAAACCTTATATCCTTGAATTCTCTAGTCTTCTTGTAACATTTAAATTCTAAGTTTATTCATGTAACTTGTAATTTTTTTTCCTTGGATTCCAAAACCCTAAATCTTTAGAGGTTTGGATTGTAGATCTTGTATATCTGCCAATTTCCTAGGTTTGAAGATGTAAACTCCACTAAAAGTTAAGTGCAGTAAATATATTTTTTTAGTAAGGACCATATGATCATGTAGTGCTTATTGCACAATTTTTCTCTCCCTTGATATATCTTGAAGAATTTTGACATGAAGAAAACTTTTTGGCACCAAGATGTTTGAGACAAATGTGAACAAAGTTGTCACTTCAGCTTCATATGGTGAAAGTGGAAGCTTGTCTTCACCTCCACCAACTCATGTCTCAAGGTGAACTGAACTGATGATAGCATGATTCCATTATTGGTCATATAGAATATATGGTAGATTACGATTAGTCTCTAATGTAAATAAGAAAGGGCATTAGCCTGAGGGAGCATGAACCATTGTAAGTTTTATATATAATAACCTTTTCCTTTCATTTTGAAAGACACAATGAAAGGTATAAGTTTTGTTTAGATTTCAAATGTTTGATATGATGGTTTACCTTATGATTGCCCTGAAAGTGATATGGCACTAGTTGTCTCTTCCTCTTTCCAATTTTCAATAAGTAAATGTGATAACGTAGATCTGATTTTGCACTGTAGTAATAGATATAATAATTGCAGATTTGATTTCTCAAGTACCGTAGTCGCTTCTTGTTGAATATATGTGTAAAGTGATAGAACTACAATAGAAAAGATTTCCTTTTGAAGTAGCATAGGTATTCCCATTGGAAGGAAAAAGATATAGACCGGGAAGAAAGACGTAGGCAGGGAGGTTGTCCACTGACTCCTCATGAGACGCGCCTTTTTCTCAAGGTGTTGGGCTATCCAGCTTCAACTAAACTTTATGTAATAGCAGGGGAACTTTTTGGCAATGGCAGTTTAGAATCCCTCAATAAACATTTTCCCAATGTGTACTCACATGCAACTCTTGCAACTGAGGAGGAACTTGCCTCAATCAAATAGTTTCAAAATAGATTGGCAGGATTGGATTACATAATGGCTTTGGAAAGTGATGTATTCATATACACCTATGATGGCAACATGGCCAAAGCTGTCCATGGTGTTCTGCTTGAGCCCTAAGCTTTGCACCTCAAAATTAGAATCAATTTGCTAGACTCTTTGAAAAGTCAATATCTAAATGTGCAAAAATAGAACTTGGAATGCTTCACATTTGAAATTGCTGCAACTTGCTCAATTTAATCTTGTAACTTGGTTAATCGGTGAAATTCTTATGTGTTTGCCAATGATGTTGTTTTTCTTATTAATAGGCTATGCTGGTTAGGCAATGATAGATACTGGACTACCTGGTTCTCTCTTCTTCAGATTAGTACATGGGGTTTGTATTTTGCTCTCTTTATCTTTGCTTCATGTTAATATTGGGGATTTGTATTTTGCTTTATTATTTTCATGATAAAACACAATTTTATTTCAAGTTTCATTTGTTCTATTTCATCAATGGTTTGCAGTTTCATATCAATTCGATCTTGCTTTCCTCTATCACATTGAGGCGTGTACCTCAGTTGGGGATCTCAGCTTGCCTCTGGTTCAGGAATTCCACAAGCATCTGCTCAAAACCTTCTTCAATGAACATTAGGTTCACAATGAAAGTGCCAACCATCAACATAGCAGGAATAGAAAAATAAACTGCATTACTGTAACATCCATGAGTCTAACAGCCATTATGGGTCCATTACTGGTTCTTGGAACTTTCTTCATTTAAAATGATGGGTCGTTGTACTGGTTTATGCTTTCATTTATATGTAACAGATACTTGCAAGAGTGCTCCTGTTTTTTATTTTTGATTTTTATTGTAAGAGTGCTCCTGAATGGCGTTGGGATCTCCATAAATTCTTCTTTGGCACACAGTATATATATTTATTCCCCATTCACCTCTCTCAACATTAGCACATAATATATATTTATTCTCCATTTTTTTGGCTCACTTCAATGTTGCATTTTTTTTTCTCGCTTACCCGCTAACAATTACCTTAACGTCGTATTATTGCACCTTCCTTGGGGCAATGGCTAGTTTAACTTATACTTATTTAAACCCATCTAAATTTAAAACAACAAAAAAAAACTGAATTTCAATATTTTTTTCCTTTAATTTTTTCAATTTTGTACAAACATAGGCATCACAAATCAAATGTCATTTCATTTATCATTTTTTTATGCATCTAATCAATATAGGTATTTCTTTATTTATCTTATTTTTTATTTATATTTTTTTGAATTTTTAACTTATTTAAGTGAATCTATTGTTGATATCGACATGTGATTTACTTATTAATGGACAATTAAATATTTTCTTACTTTTAACCTTGTTAAAAAAACATATTTGAGATCAAATATGAATGGTCGAAGATCATTCAAATTTTAAAGTTAATGGACATTTTTCAATTTAATTTTATTATATTATACCTGCATAATCGTCCAAGTCAATATTTTTCCACTTTACATGACATTGATCAGCAAAATAATAAAAATCTAAGATAAAATCAACTTTATAAATTAAAAAAATAATAATTTTTTTCTACTTTTAATTATTTATATGATATTGAATTGACAACTTTTCCCTTCATTCAACTTGACAAGATTTCGTGATACACATCTCTACATTTGAACTTTCAACTCATACACCAACTAACCATTGACTTAGAAAGTTTCTATCCCTTCCCGGAGTAGTTGAAACGTATAATTTTTAAGAAAAAATTAACGATTTCACTGAAAAAAAAATTGACCAGAATCTGACATTCAAGAAAAAATCGAAATAATTCTTTTCCGAACAAAAAACAACCTTTTCTTTCCAAACAACTCTTTTTTACCAAACACGTCAACTCTTCTTTACCAAACACATCAGATTTTTTGAACGGCAGATAATTCTCACCAAGTAGGAATTTGGCCTAGTACAAATTTATATTTTCCAACGTGTTCAATTTATTTTTTGATTTTTGATTATTAATTTTTTTAATGTTTATTTACTTATTTTGTACTATTTTATATCAATAATTAAAAAATGTTTGTCATTTTAATAATATATATTTATATTATTATTTCTTCAATGTTTTTTCACTTTTATCTATTAAAAATAATTCACAATTTATTTATATTATTCCTTTTAAAATATTTTCAATATTTTTAATTTTCTTACTATTTTTCCTAATATCAATTTATTAAAAAAAATTATAATCATAAACTAAATATATATAATAAAAGCTATTTATTAAAATATATAAATAATTATAAAAGTTCTTTCATTTCTTATAAATGATTATATTTTCAATTTTAGTTTATTTTTTTTCTTAATAAAATTAACTATAATATTAATAAAAAATATATATTTATATTCATAAACTAAAATCATATAAAACTATATATTTATAAGAATATATAAATAAATATAAAATGGGTCTTTCATATATACTTTTATTCCTTATAAGTAAGATTAATATACCTATTGTTTTGATTATAACTAGTTGTAATTTTTAAAAGCAATATTATGTAGATTTTAAATTTCATTTTTTATTAATTTTAAGTAATATTATGTATATTTTTAAATTTGAGATTTTTTTAATTTTTTTTTAAATTTTATGAATTTTATAAAATAGATGAAGAAAAAAAGCTCTTATCAAAGTGCAACAACTCCATAAAGGTTTACTTTTTTAGGAAGGAGAAATTGATCCAAAACAAATTGAACTCCATTATAAAACATTACAAAACAAAAATAAAGCTTCAACAACTCTATAACGGTTTTTTTTTTAAAGACAAATTGATCCAAAACAAATTGAACTCCATTGCAAAACATTACAAAACAAAAATAAAGCTTCAACAACTTTATAAATGTTTACTTTTTAAAAAAAAAAGGACAAATTGATCCAAAACAAATTGAACTCCATTAGAAAACAAAAGTAAAGCTTTACTTTATAAAGAATGAAAACATTACAAACAAAGTAAAGCTTCAACAACTCTATAAAGGTTTACTTTTTGTAAGAAAGACAAATTAATTCAAAACAAATTGAACTCCATTACAAAACAAAAGTAAAACTTTACTTTATGAGGAATGACAAATTGATCTAAAACAAACAAAACTACACTACAAAACAAAAGAGATAGAATTTGTTAACTAAAATAAATAAGAAGTCCACTAATAAGTTATCCATATCGTAGACATTGCCAAGCCTAATGTTATATTATATAGACAACTATCTACAATACACCAAATTTATTTTAAATTGTTATTTTTTATTTATTTTTTTAAATATTTTTAATAAGAAGTCAAAAACAAATGTAATGGGTTATTCTTTTATTAATTAAAAATACTGGAGGGAATCAGAAATGGAATAGTTAATAAAAGAGTGTTTGTTGAACTACAGGAGGAAAATACAAGTGGTTGAAGCTGCTAAGTAAGAACTTAAGATGCAAGCAGCATCTTTCCCAAAATCAGGTCACAACTCTTTGTGGAGTGCTAAAGAGCAAGAGGCTCATAAATAACCAAGTCCTAAGAAAAATACTATATAATAGTATGTCCATTTAGCAAGCAGGAGGCTAGCAGTGGATGGGGAACTGATCTGGTAATGCAAGAGATGGCACATTAAGTGGATTTTTCTCTTGTGGTTCAACGAACATGCTCGTGGGTTCTAGAGCAAGTAACACTTGGTTTATCTAGGAGTTGGTTGGGAGGAACGACTATTTCATTTCTGTTTTCTCGACAGTGGTGCCAGGTTCCCTATTTCTACTTCTTATCTTCCTAAAAAAAACTAGTTACAGTAGGATTTATGTTAACTATGAATCGTAACTATTTCTTTTATCAGAAATCCTATTATGCATCTGTATAGAATATTGATCTTATTGTGCATCTATTTCATATCTTTCCTATTATATATTTAATCTAAATACTCTTTCTTATTTGTTATAATCATGTCTGTAACTAATTTTATTTAGTATTTGTAGGGTTCTTAATGAATCTTTGTTTGGGCATCCATACCCGAATTGAGAATTCGTGCAATATGTATTGATTAAAACAATTAGTAAATTGAATGAAAGATCTAATTATATAGTATAGATTAAGTTGCTTATATTCACAACATAATATTTAATATAAACTATTTAAACAGGAGAATCATATTATGTTCTAGTATAAGCTTAGTTAATTTTCAACACGACGGACAAAAAGAACATTTTCTATCTTTTATAACAAATTCATAGAGAAATTGTCAAAACAAAATAAATCAAATAACACAACCAAGTATTCTTATACAGAAACTGACAATCGAAAGTACTACAAGCTGTTTATTCTCTTAACAAGTTAAGATCCAAGAGGCTTCCATAAATCCAAAACATATTTAATTCATCTCATCTCAAAAACCCCCAATATAGATTGAGATTGCCAAGATTGGGATTCACAAAGATCCAGTGGAATAATTACAAATACAATATATGAAATCATAAATCTAATTATACAATATAGTAAATCATAAACATCGAATTATTAATCAACTAGCAGTCCTCGATCGAAGTCGAGGTTATCAACATAAAATATTTGGATATACTATCACGATTGCTTAAAGCATCTACCTCATGATTACACAACGAAATTCGTGGCTTAATATTTACTTTTAAAAACCAAATCGACTCTACAGAATTCAAATTGAGATTTCAAATCTATTACAACCAACGAAACCATCTAAATATCCATATGTGGCAGTAAGACCATCGTTAGATGGAATCCTTTTTATAAACAAAAATCGTGACGAGAAACATCTTTTTAACAATCAAATGATGGGATAGGACAGAACTGTTATTGGTAATTTTTAATTGCTATGTAGAAATAAAAATCATTACATGTTTTAGCTTTAAACTTCAAGCAACTCCGTAAATAAGATTTTGGAACTGATCCTAGGGGTCGCGTTCTTTTAATTTAATATCAATTGTAAACAAAGGGGATTCAAACCAGGTGACTATAAGTCCATCACCGATGTAATCCACTATTCTTTAAACAACCCTAATATGTAGATAAGTATACACACAACACTGACCGAAGTGGTGACGAGCCCATCAAAAATGTCATCCATGACAATTTTAGATCCAAATAACATATACACTGAAAGTTTTGAAACAACGATGAATCATAGAGGCTGCAAATCCCTCTTCCTATTGGTTAGAAACCCATAAGGGTTAAATAAAAATACATACTACATTTATCTGACCCGAGGTGAAGGCCCGGTTCTTACACGACCATAGGACCAACCCTCTCATAGTTAAAGCGAACCAATGTTGCAGATGGGACGCAACCAAACCAGAGTCACTTGCAAAGCCAAGCAGTGAAGATTTCTCTGATAAGCAAAGACCGGTTAAAAAAACTAGTAAACAGAGTTGAGGGTGGGTTTCACTCACCTTAGTGTCTTATGTTGATGTATTTGTAACTTTAGAAGATTTTCTGATGTATATTATCATGGTATGTTGTTGTACCCCCATTGAGGATGTGTTTACCCCCTTGTGGGATGTCTTAATTTTGTCTAGACCTTGAGGTACAACCTCTGTTGTAAGTAAAGGCAATAGTCCCCAGTGTAACATTATGTAATGTGTATTTGGAGACTCTTTGGGAGAAGTCAACCATGTTAGGGAAGACATATGGGCCCTAGTCTTATGTTTGGTTAGTGACTTGAAAGGGTATAAATAAGGAGGTTCTCTCCCTCATTTATACACACCTCACACTCTCAAGTTCACATGAGAGAGAGAGAGAGAGAGAGAGAGAGAGAGAGGAAAGATAGATAACTACCCAATACTTCTTATTACTTCTTTTGATAATCTTACTATTTTGAGGTAGTTTGTGGGGTTTTCTCCTTTATGGTATCCCAGGTGAAAACCTTTGTGTCTCGTGTATCTTTTATGTCTTATGCATCTTGCTGTACTTGTTATTCTTTTAAATAAACTAATGAGATATAAAGAAAAACTAACATGGTATCAGAGCTTCTCTGAAAGAAGGAACTGTGTAGCTGCAGAAACTAGGGATTCCTAGTTCAAGGTGTTCTCTCCACATATCATCAAGAAAAGAGGGCTAGTCTAACTCACCAGTAGGGCGCATAATTTGTTGGATATAGGTTTTGAATTGGAGAAGTTTCATTTTGGACCCTATCACTGGTGCCGAGAGTAACTAGGGAATCAAGTCTTGGAGGATTTGCACCTCAGTTTTCAAAAAGTGACCTAGCTAAGCAACTCGCCTCAAGGAGGCATATATTTCTGTCCAAACAAAATTCCCAAAATCCAAGTTTGTAAAATTAGGGTTTCTATGACAAACACTAGGTCAACCAAAGTCAGAATGAGGTCGAACACCTCAAATTGGTGGGATCTAAATATTTGTTATTTCCATTTTAGGTTCTCATTTAAAAAGATGACTCATCATACTCAGCTTGAGGAAAAGATTGGAGGGGCTGATAACATCCGAGCATGGAAGTACATAATCTCCCTAATCCTTGAAGAAAATTATTTGTATAAGTTCATCAATGGAGATCTTCCAGAAGCAGAGGGAGATGAGGCTAAGGATTCTCATAAGAGGAGCATGGTTAAGGCTAAGAGAATCATTGTAGATGCTATTAAGGATCACCTCATCCCCCATGCGTCTTCATTCAAGACACCGAAAGAAGTGTATGATGCTTTGAAAAATAAGTTCGAAGGAAAGAACATCAACTAGAAACTGGATTTGAGGAACCAATTGAAGACTGTGAAGATACAGAACTCCGAGACTATGCAGTCTTACTTCACAAGGGTTTCTCAAATCAAAGAACAACTTGAAGTGGTTGAAGAAAATTTTGAAGAAGGAGAAATTGTAATGACCACCTTGAATGGTCTCCCTAGATCACGGGACTCGTTCATTCAAGGGATTTGTGTAAGAAGGAAGTTGATCTCTTTCAACAGGCTTCAAGAAGAATGTGCATAAGAAGAATCTAGACATGTGACAAGAGAAGAAAATATGGGAGAAACTAAAGATCAAGCTCTCACAGTTCACACCAGGAAGAAATTCAAGAAGAAGGATAAATTTCATCACAACAAGAAGAGGGACAAGAAACTGAAGAAGACCAAAATAGATACTTCAAATGCTCGATGCTATACTTGTGATGAAAAGGGAAACTTTGCAAGACATTTCCCATCAGGAAAAGTAGGCATCATGCTCATGTTGCCAAAGATTATGATCCGACAAACAAAAGATTTAGACGGGAGAAGGATGATTCAGATGAAGAGTATGTGCTAATCTCAGCGCTTACAGGCACTATCTCACACGGAAGCAATGATTTCATTGTGGATAGTGGAGCTTCTAAACATATGACGGGATACAAGGAATAATTCATTAATATGTCTGAACATGACTCACCTCACAAGGTGAAAATTGGGGATGAATATCAATACCCCATAAAAAGGAGTGGAGAAGATTCATACAAGATTGACTCTAGGAAATCCTTGAAGATGAACGATGTGTTATATGTTCCAGGATTGAAGAAGAATATTCTCTCCATTTCTGCCCTAGATGCAAAAGGTATTAGGGTTTCTTTTGTCGATGGCCAAGTTTTTATGTGTCCCAGAGGAAAGACAATAGAAGATGCAATAGTTTTTGGAGAAGAAGACAGAGGCTTGTACAAGCTGAAGGGACAACCTAAACAAGCACTGGTTCATGAGTTGATTGAACCAAGTGAACTATGGCACATAAGGCTTGCACATGTGCTCTACAGGGCATTACCAATGGCAAGTAATGCAGTCTCAAGACTTCCAGAGATCCATGCAAAGCATGAAGGTATTTGCAAAGGATGTGCACAAGGAAACAATGTGAAGAATACATTTCCTAGTAGTTAAAGCAAGGCCAAAGGAATCCTGGATATAGTACACTCGGATGTATGTGGACCCATGTCTTCTATCTCATTAAGAGGGTATGTGTACTATGTTTCCTTTATAGATGATTTCTCACATAAGACTTGGATATATTTCTTGAAAGGAAAAAGTGATGTTTTCGGTAAGTTCAAGGAATATAAATCCCTGGTCGAGAACCAAACAAATAGGAAGATCAAGACTCCACGGTCAGATAATGGTGGAGATTTCACTTCGAAATAATTCAAGAAACTCTACAGAGAGTCGGGGATTACAAGGGAGTTCACCACTCCATACAATCCTCAATAGAATGAAAGAACCGAACCATCATGGAGGCAGCAAGAGCTATGCTGCATGACCAGGGTATTTCTATGCACCTTTGGGCGAAGGCAACAAGAACAATTGTGTATGTAGAAAATAGTACTCCTCTTAGAGTACTTGACAACAAGAATCCTAAAGAGGATTTCTCAAGAGAGAAACCAGAAGTCAAACATCTGAGAATATTTGGATGCCAAGTGTACATACATATCCCAAAGGATAAAAGGACCAAGCTCGATCCTTCTGGGAAGAAGGGTATCTTCATAGGATATAGTGATACATCAAAGGCCTATTGAATATGATTCCCAGGATTCAATAAGATCGACATCAGTATATATGTAACCTTTGATGCAGACTCGACATACTTCAAATCTAGGAGGTCGAGGAACCTGAAGAGACGAGAGGTCGAGATATGGAAATTGAAGAAGCAATTCCATAGGACCATGAAGATCATGACATGACAAGACCACAAGAGCTGGTAGAGAAATTCCTTGAGAAGGACTCCCACAAGAGGAAACTAGCATGGGCATGGGAGAAATTACGAGAAGCTAAAAGGGATGGCGCTCCAGAGGGAATACATAGAGAGATAAAGAGGGAAAATCCCTACAATAGCTATGCTGCTTTGCTATGTGACATAATTGAACTTCCACTTATGAAAATGATACATAAAAGAAAGAATGTTAGGATGTGATGATCGAAGAATATCAGTCGATCATGAAGAATGATGTCTGGGAGATTGTTTTTATACTAGAGAAGAAGTCTATCATGACTTCAAAATGGATTTACAAGTTGAAGCATGTTGTATATGGAAACATCAAGGAACAAGAGGTGAGATTCGTAGCATGAGGGTTCTCATAGAAAGAAGGCATAGCCTTACGAAGATACATTTACAGTCATGTCAAGGTACACTTCCATTAGGACATACTTTCTTTGGCAGCAATTGTTAAATGGAAAATACACCATATGGATGTCAAGGAAACATTCTTGAATGGTGTAGTCGAGGAGGAAGTGTATGTGGAAAAACCACTAGGATTAGAGACAAATGATAGGAATACCCATGTGTGTAAATTGAAGAAGGCCTTGTATGGATTGAAACAAGAACCAATGACATGGTACGACATGATGGATAGCTTCTTGATGAGATTGGGATTTACCGTAAGTAAAGAATATTCCAACCTCTACTTCAAGGTAGAAGACGGAATACCAGTGATACTCATGCTATATGTCAATGAATTGTTTCTAATAGGTGAAGATGAACTCATTACAGATGCAAAGAGGAGACTTGCTACAGAGTTCAATATGAAAGACCTAGGTATGATGCAGTACTTCTTAGGCATGGAGGTGTGGCAGAGTGTAGACGAGATCTTCCTTGGTTAAGGAAAATATGCTATGGAGATTCTGAAGAGATTCAGAATGATGGACTACAAGGAAATGTCCACACCTATGGCATCTAACTTGAATCTTCTGAGTGAGTCTTCATCTGAAGGTCGATGCCACATTTGAGAAGGTTATTGTCACGTCCCCACCCTTCTACCTGAGAGTACATGACCCAAAAATACACTGCTAACATTTAATCGAGAAATCTAAGCCCTCATAAAACGTAAAACATAAAAATGAATTGAACATAAAAACATTTACAGATTCCTAAATCAATCTATAGTGGAAGCAATACACATTCATGATGTTTATAACTCATAAAACAAGCAACATTCATCCTATTCAAGCATTCCACATGTTCATGAATAATTTACAAAGAAAATACATTGCAGAGGTTAAATGCACAAGGATACTTATCTTAAGAAGAATCTTCCCCGCAACTATCTATGTCGCTGCAACGTTCCACCCAACCATAGGCCAGTGTGCTCCTTAGTCTCTCAGCATCATTTCCACCCTTGAGCTGGGCATGATTTCCACAAGGAACTAGGGGACATATAATTACACACAACAAGGCCAAACACCCACAATTAGGCCACTAACGGTTGGATTCTTGGAATTACTCAGCCAATCCCACATTGGGATGCACTACACATCAAAATGTAAGTGTTGGTATGAACCAAAAATGTCCTAGGAACCCAAAATCGAAATGGCAAATGGGGAAAAAAACCCAAGTGCCCCAAATCATTCAGAAAACATTGGATGGCCTTCCAAAGTTAAAAACAACCTTTGTTCACACCCAAATTGTTTAGACCAAACAAAGAATGACTACACAACAATTACAATTTTTGGGATTGAAGGAAAACATCATGGGAGCCAAAACAACAATGGCAATTGGGGAACAACAACCCTATGAACAAAATCAACTTCACAGAACGTTCAATAGCTTCAAGTGGGTGAATACAGCTCAACAACCACTCTGAAATAATGGTTCCTTCTTCAATCTACTGGGCATAGCCAAAACGATTCTCTAGCCATTGGAGAATGAAAACAAATGCAAACTCGTGCAGGAGAAAAAAACAGAGGATGGAGGACTGAGGAGAAGAACAATCAGCCACATGAGCATAATGGGGAATTTCTCCATGCCAGGGTGATGGAAAAAAATCTCCCCTTTGGGCATGCATGAGTTCAAATACTGACGTCCTTGCTAGATTTGATGGTTTCCCATACCTCCCGAGCTCCAAGGAAATAAATGGCCAACTAACTCTTGGAGAAAATTAAGTGGATGGCGAATAAGACAAGAAAGGTGGTTGGTAGTTGATGGGTTCTCCTATTGACACTTGGATTTTCCCTATTGTCTTAGAGGTTAAATATTCCCCCCTTTATCCTTAGGAAATCATGCCCCCATCTCTTTAATGTTGCATTGACATAACTAGTTGTGGCCATGTTATTAATTGCATATTTACATGATGTAGAAATTATATTGTGCCATCAACTAGCATGATAACCATCGGCATCAATTTTAATTTCCGAAACATAGAACACTAAATCCACGGAGGGGCCTTTGACTTGAGCTCCACACCACAATTTATTAACACTATTTACATCATTTATAATTTAATGCAATTGGGAATGAAACCGAGGTACTGCAATCCCCTCCCCCTTCAACAACATTGTCCTCAATGCTTATCAAAACCAAACAAAAATGCTCCCCTGGAACTGCCTCAGTGATTTACAAAATTGAACAAAGGCTATACTAGTGTTAGGCCAGTGCTCTACAAAATTGAACCAAAAATGGATCTACCAATCACATGGCACCCTCCAGCTCCCATGTAGCCTCATCAGGGTCGTGTTGCTCTTTCTACCTTTCACTTGTCCAATGGTGCGATATGGAACTCCCCCTTGGTCCCACGACATGGTTGTCTTTCATACAGACTCCTCCAAATCCTTGATTGCATGCATCAGCACACACTGTCGAATATTTTCTTGGTCTTGGAGAATCCTTCTTCACAGCTTGGAACATCTTCAATGTCTTTGGCATCCAACAATACCTATGCTCAAGCCCCAAGAATGAGTCAATTCCCATATTAGTACTCACAATATTTTCCAAAATCATAGATGAATCACATGCACATGTATATTGATATGAAATCAACAAGAAGTTTCCAAGTGAACCAAATACTTATCTTGCATAATTATATTCTTTTGGTTCCACAGGTGTTTGACTGGGCTTAATATAATCATGGAACTCACAACCCTGCCCCACCCCACACTTGGGTGGGCATTAAAGGTTAGCCAAATTTTTACAAGCCTCGGATCACTTGAAAATATCTTTCAGCTGAGATCTGATAGCTCTGCTTTAGAGCCTAAAATTCCCTCTATGTTCTCACCAATATCGACGCCTCCTTTCCAGGAACCACAACAATTAATTCACATGTCATATTCATTCCTATAAGGTGAAATCTATAACAATATTTTCAATATCATGGCTGCATCATATGTGTAAGTATAATTACATAAAATCAACAAGGATTTGTCAAGTAATCAAATACTTATATGCATAGAATATCTCAATAGAGATCTGGTCAACCCCGCTTCAGAGCCTAACACCTCCTTGGGTGCTTTAATGACGACTATTGGCTTTAGGTCCTAGCACCTCCTCCAAGTGCTTACCAATGCTCAGGTGCTTACTTTCTAGACATTATAATGCTTAGGGGTTATTATCTTCATAGAGCCCCCACTCTCGTGACAATCCCATTACGGCGTGAATGTGTACGGAAAGAAGTCTAATCGGATGTATTACATCATGGGCATCCCCAGTGATGCATACCGGTGCCTAGCTGGAAGGGGGTGAGGCTATGTACTCTCATACACCTTCTAGAGGAGTCATCTTTCTCAAACACATCCTCTCGAGAGCTATGTACTCTAGGGGTGGACCACCATTATCTCACCTGCGTTACATACAAGCATGCAATTTATATGAGATTTCATTATAAAAATAATTGGAATTATAGGTTTTCAAACCTATCCCAAACACATTCCTTCGAGAAGCTATGTATCCAAGTACATCCTTCCAAGGAGCCAGGTATGTCCAGCACATATTTTCATCATCTCACCTGAATTATATATAAGCATGTAGTTCATATGAGATGTCATCATAAAAATTTAATCATAGACTTTCAAATCTATTTCATTCTTGGATAAATTTCAAATTATCAAATGATTAATACATTGATAGTCAAATCCAAAATTTGAATTCACTATTCTGCTTCCCACAGAAAAACATATTTTTGCAACCATGAGGTCATCCTCATAATGTTTGGATTTTGCAAGTGGGGAGTACTTATCCTTAACTTAAACATGTTTCCCAAAACCTGGACATTCACATAGAACATGTCATCTTGACACCATTTTAGATCAGCCAAAAAGTTAATAATATTCGATTAACAACAAAATTTTAAATCTGAAGTTCAAAATCTATTATGTTCAATAGTTAGATTTCAGTCATGAGATCCTTCTCATAGCACATGGTAGTTTCCTACCTTGGTTCGAGTGGGTACAAACAGATTGCTCTATTCAGGTCCTTCTACCTGCAGTCTTCAGGAAGGGACATTTCCTCATGGAACCACAAGTTCACATGCACGCTTCCTCAGCCCATACATAGACTCAATTCTGCCTACAAAATATTCTTCAGTGAACCTCCTATAGTATCCTGCAAGTCCCACAAAAGATTTTACATCTATTAATTTTCTTGGAGCAGGCCAACTTCTCATGGCCTCAATCTTTTCAGGGTCTACATATATTCCTTTATCTAAGATAATGTGACCCAAATCATGAATTCCATCTTTGTAGAAGTCATAGTTGCTTAACCTTGCATACAACTAATGCTTCCGGAGCAATTTCAAGGTCAGCCTCAGTTGTTCCTCATCCTTTGAATAAGTAGGAATGCCATCAAGGAAAACAAGAACATACTTTCCCAAGTACATGCTGAAAACATTATTCCCGAGGCATATAAACGTATTTATTGCATTTGGGAAAGTATCACTACCAACTCATAAGATCCATACCTTGCTCTGAAGGTTGTCCTATGAACATCTTCATCCTTGATACTTACCTGATGGTAATCATATCCTAAGTCAATCTTGGAAAATACCTTTTCTCATCTCATTTGATCAAAGAGGTCATCAATTCTAGGAAAAGGATACTTGTCCTTCACAGTGACCTTGCTTAATTTTCTATAATCAATATGTAACCAGAGTGTACCATCTTTCTTTTTCATAAACAGGGATGGTGTTCCCTAAGGAAACACACTCGGCCTGAGGTACTTCCTTTCCAACAACTCTTTTAGCTGCATTTTCATCTCTAGCATTTCCGGTATGCTCATCCTAGAGGGTATATGGGACACTGGTGCTGCTCCAGGAACAAACTCAAAGGTAAAATTAATGTCACTTTTTGGAGGAAGCCTTGGAATTTCATCAGGGAGAATATTCCCGAATTCCTGTAGCATATGAAATCCCTCCAACCTAGGAGTATCATACTTTGTTTCCTCCAAAACATGAGTTTCATACACTCTGCAACCTTTCCCATAGAAATTCTTCAGCTGCATTGCTGAAGACTTCCTTCCAGAGATCACTTTTGGAAATCCGTTCACAACCCTTAGGTTTCCTTCTTCATCCAAACACTCAAAAGTCTTATTGTAACAATCAAGCTTTGCACTATGTGCTTCCAACCAATCCATTCCAATGAGGACATCATCTGATCCAAGTGGAAGAACATTCAGATCTACACTAGTGAGTAACCCATTCATGACCAATGGACATTTCATTACCACCTCACTGACCTTCTTCTTAATTCTGGTGGCTAGTTGGACTAACCATGATCTTCTCTTCTTTGATTTCTTCAAAATGTAATGTCAACAAGTCCAGGGGTAATATAGCTGTGAGTGGATCTAGGGTTAATCAAAACAGAAACAGTCTGTTCAACAATATCACCCTCGAATTCCACCACAGTTGAGTTATGACCTACATGGTGGTCTCCTAATACTGCACAAATTTTAGGAATGATACCTGCTTCATGAACCACAATTTCAGCTTCTTGGGTTCTAGGGACTTGATCCTCATTCCTGTTCTCAAGTGGATAATCCCTGTGCAGATGGGGTCCTTTACATCCCCAACAATTGAGTGGTTCCTTTAGCTTTTCCCCCATCACTCTAGCCGGCTCAATCACAACTTGTGATGGCTGCCTTTACTGCTTTAGGTCGTGAGAAGGTTTAAAACCTTTCTTCCTTGGGTTAATCTTCTCATTCTTCTCATGGAAATTTCTCCTACTCGATTCCATATCTATTAACTAATTCCCAGAGTTTATCTGCTTTTGGAGATCTGCCAAATTCTGTAGCATGGTTGTAGTCAACTGATTTTTCTCTACCAATGCCTTTACCAACCTTTTATTTTCTTCTTTGCAATCCTGCAACTCTGCCCTAAGGATTCTTATAGTAGCTGCAACATTTGGGAAACTCTCATGTTCCCACTTCCCAACAACTTCAGTTCCATGACCTTGGACATTGTAAGATGGCCTTACATACCTTTCCCCATGTGTGGAAAAATCCAACACAAATGGGGTCCTCCACATCTCCAGCATTGGAGTGGCTTTCTAGCCTCTTGTGGGTCTCTTGGATTCCCCCCCATAGCATCTTTCTCATGTCCACAAGGATCCTATGCATCATCCATGCTATTAATATTCTTGGCGCTGATCTTCTTTGACCCTCTTGGTCGGACCAAGATCAACTCTGTAATCTGCACTGACTCTGCAAAATGTGTTAACAACAACATTTGTTATTCAATCTCAGAAATTCAAACAATTAATTACCAATTGCTTCTTGTAGGTATGAATGGAAAATGTGCCTTTCGTCGGGTTTCCTAAGTTTAGCAATTCTTCTAATTAGCACTCCTTCTTGCTGTAGTTTCCTTTCTGCAATAATCGACTGTCTCAGGGGATGGCAGGGGTCAATATGGAGCACAAACCCACTATCATTTCTCATCTTTTTGGCCCCTGCAATTTCGCTGAAAATCCTGTCAAAATCCTTGTTTTGGCAAAATTTTCATTTTCCTTCTGACGTATCGTTCTGCTACGTTGGAAAAATTCCAAATTTTCACCCAATGTATCTACAAATTTCTCCAAGTTTGCCCGACACGCATCAACGACTTCGCTCGATTCCTTCTGATGTCTCCTTCCGCTACGTCGAAAAACTTCCTAAGTTTCATCCGACGTATCGGCAAATTTCTTGAAATTTTCCTAACATGCATTGAAAACTTTTCCTGATTCCTTCCAACTTCTCCTTCTGCTACGTCGAAAAAATTTCGAAGTTTCATCCAATGTATCGACAAATTTCTCCAAATTTTCTCGACACGCATCGGCGACTTCGTCGGATTCCTTCCGATGTCTCCTTCCGCTACGTCAAAAAACTTCTGAAGTTTCATTTGATCGATTCTTCTGTCATTGCGGAAAACTTTTCGAGCTTTGTTCGATCAAGTCTTTCCACTGCGTTGGAAAAATTTTCAACTTCCATCTGATCGGTCTCTCTGCCGCATCGGAGAACTTTCCAAGTATTTTTCTGCCGTTGCGGAAAAAATTTAGACTTTGCTCCACTGGATCCTTTCCGTTGCGTCAAAAGACTTTCCAACTTTTCTTCCGTCGTGCATCGAAAAACTTTCGGAGTTTCTATCCGCTACGTCGAAAAAGTTTTCAACTTTCATCCATTACGTCGAAATTTTTTTCAACTTTCATCCGCTACGTCGAAAAACTTTCTGACTTCCATCCGCCGCCACGCATTGGAAAACCTTCAGCCTTTCTTCTAATTTTCCATACTTGCAAAAAATTTTGACAAAATTTTTCTTTCGTTCCTCCACGTCGGTGAATTTTTTCAGCTTTTTTTGCCAATGCCATCAGCTCGATTTTCCCTATTTTGCTGTCGCTCGTCGGCTCCATATTTATCTAAACTGCTGCCGTGTTGGAGAAATCCCACACTTTCTTTCGATGAAAACCTCCTAGGTCTACATCCGATCGATAGAATCTTGTCGAACTCTTTTCTATGTCGACAAACATTCCAAGATTGCTTCCGAACGAAGCTTCTGCTGCGTTGAAAAAAACCTGCCTTTCACATCGACTTATCGGTTCTGCTTTGGCTATCTTAGCCGACACTATCTAATTGCCTCCAGCCAACCCAGCCAATGTATAGGCCTGACTTCAGCTAACTGGGCTGACAGGCAATTTTTCATACATATGGAAATTTTTAAAAATTTCTCCTGTCTGCTACTTTTCTGCTAAACACAGAGGTGGATTTCTCATGGCCCTTTGAGACCCAAAGCTGCAACATGATCTCTGATACCACATTGTCACGTCCCCACCCTTCTACCCGAGAGGACATGACCTAAAACAACACTGCTAACATTTAATCGGGCAATATATGCCCTCATAAAACATAAACCATACAAATGAATTGAACATAAAAGCATTTATAGATGCCTAAAGCAATCTACAACGGAAGCAATACACATTCATTCAACACGTTCATGCTATTCATAACTCATAAAACAAGCAGCATTCATCATGTTCAAGAATTCTACATGTTCATGAATAATTTACAAAGAAAATACATTGCAAAGGTTAAATGCACAAGAATACTTATCTTAAGAAGAAGCTTCCCCACAACTAGCTATGTCGCTGCAACGTTGCACCCAACCATAGGCCAATGTGCTCCTTATTCTCTCAACATCACTGCCACCCCTCAGCTGGGCATGATTTCCACAAGGAACTAGGGGACAAAGACTTACACACAATAATTCCAAATAGCCATAGTCAGGCCACTAACGGATGGATTCTTGGACTTACTCAGCCAAGCCCACACTGGGATGCACTACACAACAAAATGCAAGTGTTGGTATGAACCAAAAACGTTCTGGGAACCCAAAATCGAAATGGAAAATGGGGAAAACAACCCAAGTGCCCCAAATCATTCAAAAAATGTTGGATCGCCTTCCAAAGGAAAAAACAACCTCTTTTCACTCCCAAATCGTTCAAACCAAACGAAGAATGCCTACACAACAATTACAAGTTCTGGGATTGAAGGAAAACATCATGGGAGCAAAAAAAACAATGGAAATCGGGGAACAACATCCCTATGACCAAAATAGACTTCACAGAATGTTCAATAGCTTCACATGGGTGAAGATGGCTCAGCAAGCACTCCAAAATAGTGGTTCCATCTTTAATCTACTAGGCATTGCCAAAATGATTATCTAGCCATGGGAGAATGAAAAAAAATGCAAAATCGTGTAGGAGAAAAAAATAGAGGATGAAGGACTGAGGAGAAGAACAATCAGATGCGTGAGCGTAATGGGGAATGCCCACGTGCCAAAGTGATGGACAAAAATATCCCCTTTGGGCATCTGTGAGGTCAAATATTGATGACCCTGCTAGATTTGATGGCTGCCCATGCCTCCCGAGCTCCAAGGCAATAAATGGCCAACTAACTCTCGAAGAAAATTAAGTGGATGGTGAATAAGACAAGAAATGTTTTTGGTAGTTCATGGGTTCTATTGACACTTGGATTTTCCCCATTGGCTCAAAGGTTAAATATTCCCCCCCTTATCCTTAGGAAATCATGCCTCCATCTCTTTAATTTTGCATTGACATAGATATTTGTGGGTATGTTATTAATTGCATATTTACATGATGTAGAAATTATACTGTGCCATCAACTAGTACGCTAACCATCGTCATCAATTTTAATTGTTGAAACATAGAACACTAAATCCATGGTGGGGCCTTTGCCTTGAGCTCCACACCATGATTTATTTACGCTATTTACATCATTTATAGTTTAATGCAATTGTGGTTGAAACTGGGGTATTAGAGTTATATGATTGGCTCATTGATGTATTTGATGATTATGAGACAAGACATATGCTTTGCGGTGAACACCCTAAGCCATTTCCTAACGGATCCGAGACACGTTCACCTGATAAATGCAAATCATATGATGAGGTAACTAAAAGGTATAGTGGATTATGGGCTCAAATATGATGCGAATCAGAAGAGTAACCTACATGGTTATGTTGATTCGGATTGGGAAAGTAGCACTACTAATAGGAAGAGAACCATAGGTTACTGCTTCAGTTTGGGATCTAGCATGATCTCTTGGTTCAGCAGGAAGCAATCATGTGTGGAGCTAAGTACAACCAAGGCAGAGTATGTTTCCACCTTCTCATCTAGTTGTGACGTAGTATGGATTCGAAAGCTACTGTCTGACATGTTTGATCTACAATTGGATGTGACTTGTATCTTCTGCTTCAATCAGAGTTGTGTGAAGCTTTCAGAACATTGTGTGTTCCACAACAAGTAGAAGCACATCGTGATCAAGTTCCACTATATCATTGATATGGTGCATAGAGGAGCAGTGAAGCTCTAGTACATGGCAACGGAGGACCAGAGAGCCAACGTGTTGAACAAGACTCTTGCTAGAGTGAAGTTCGAGTACTTCAGAGAAAGACTTGGTGTGATCTAGATTGAGATCCTTCGAAAGAGGGAGTGATGTGTTCTAGCATATCTAGAAATACATGTTGTCTGAGCATAAAATCTTGGCGAAGCTCATAGGTTGCTCATACGTAATCAGTCCTGTAGGTTGTCCTTGGATGTAATCAGTCCTGGTGAAGCTCAAGGGTATCCTTGGATGTAATTTGTCTTGATATGATACACAAGCATAATATCTCAGATGGAAAATGAGACAGGTTGTTCGAGCGGGAAAAATCGTGGTGCAATAGGATGCTCTGATGTAATCAATCCTGTAGTTTTTCCTCGGATGTAATCAATCCTGGAAAAGCTCGTAGGCTATCCTTGGACATAATCAGTAACGTGATGGGTTATTTGAATGTAAAAATGAGACCTGGCATGGTACGCAGGTTATTCGTATGTAATATAGCCTATGGGTTGTCTGGGTGTAAAAGTGAGACCTGGTGTGGTACATAGGTTACTCAGATGTAATATGCCTCGAAGGTTATCTGAACAGAAAATATCCTGGATGTATCTTGTTTAGATGTAATCCCTTGAGGTTGACCTAGAGCGTAAAATATCTTAATGAAGCAGGTTGTTGGGTCGTAATCAATCCTTACATATATGTCCATATATGTGTGTTCCCATGTTGAGATGATAAGGTCACGAAGAGCGAGAGGTGCACCTAGGTGGCTCTCTGATAGAATGCAGGTCGACCATGGATGATTTGTTTGTTGTTGTTTTGTCTTGTGTAGGACAAAAGAGATGTTGTGGATACAACGAGAAGAAGGTAGAAGACAGAGGTTATTGTTGTGGAAATGTAAAGAAGGAATTGGATAGTTCCTACAAGATGGATTTCTCAAGATGTGATGAAGACTTGGCAGAGGACTAGACCTACATCCAACATGAAAAAGGATTGTCTCTGGAGAAACTTTTGATGAAAGATAGTATGATACAATGATCAAATAATAGGATTATGATGGAAGAAACTATGATGATGACTCTATGACTCCGTAATGATGACTCTGTGATGAAGACTTGACCATATGTGTTGATGACTGTGAAGAGAGAGAATACCTTCCTAGTTAAGAGGGAGTGTTTATGTATTTGTAACTTCATAAGATATTCTAATGTTTATTATCATTGTATGTTTTTGTACCCCCATTGGGGATGTGTTTACCCCCTTGCAGGATGTATTAATTGTGTCTAGACCTTGAGGTACAACCTCCATTCTAAGTCAGGGAAATAGTACCCAATGTAACATCATGTAATGTGTATATGGAGCCTCTCTAGGAGAATTCAACCCTTTTAGGAAGACATGTGGGACTCAATATTATGTTTGGTCAGTGACTTGAAATGGTATAAATAGGGAGGCACTCTCCCTCATTTATAGACACCTCACACTCTCAAGTTTGCATGAGATAGAGAGAGACAAAAGGGAGGAGAGATAGATAGATGTTGAATACTTCTTATTACTGCTTTTGATCATCTTACTATTTTGAGGAAGTTTGTAGGGTTTTGTCCTTTATGGTTTCCCCGATGACAATATTTGTGTCTCGTGTATCTTTGATATCTTATGCAGCTTTCTGTACTTGTTATTATTTCAGATAAAGATCCTAGATAAACTAATCATTTCTAAAGAAAAACTAACATCTTAAAGTAGAGATCCCGGGAGGAGGTGACCTTGTCGCCATCCTCGTCGGCGTCCCCAAACTTGTAAGCATCCACTTGACATTTTGAAACATAATGTAAGTAATGTATTGATATTTGAAATAAACTTAAAATATAAATGATTGCTTTGAAACCTTACCTCATCCGAGTGCAGAGAGGGCCATGGGTCGACTCCTCCTGGACACCCTTATCCCTCCTCTTTCTGCAAGTAAAGCCACAACATCGCAAAGGGTTATACATTGGATCCTCACAACTTAAAAATTATGTCAAGCCTTGGTCCCCTCCCCATTCTACTTTCTTTACAAATGTGTTGTTTTTTTTCATAAGAGATAGGGTGCAATGACTAGGGCAGAGACCTACCTTGGGGCTAATAATCCTTAGCAAATTATGTCGCAAGATAAATGTAAAGGCTTTGAAAAATGTCACCTTCAGGTATGATGGAATAATGTTGATGCCCATGCAAACATCTGGTTAGAGTATAACATGCCAANATTTTTATTTCTTTATGGAAATTGTAGGTGTGTGACACCATCACACTTAAAATCCATAATATTAAATTCATATTAAATATTTGGTAGATAATCAAAATTAATTTTTTTTCCATAGGAAAAAGTCATATTTTATTTTCATATTGAAAACCAAAACACATTATTAAGGTTTTGTTGGCACTATTACAAACTTTCCACTAAACGTTTCATAACTTCCATCTAGAATTATATCCTCATATTCTTACATGTATTTACTTTAAAAGATTTCAAAAAATTGTTCAAGTTATTCCAAAAGATAGAAAAAAAAACTCAGAATTGTGTTTCTTCAAAAGATGTCCTAATATATCTTTTTTCTTCAGAAATGCCATTTTTTGATATGGTGAAGATTATTATTCTAGCTGGAAAATTGAGACCCTATTTTGAGAGAGAATATTCTTGTTCATCTTTCTCTATAAAAATGTGTCATATACATAACGAATTAAAAGCTCGATCCATCTCCTTCAAATTTGCGCCAAGCCCTTGTAACTTGATATTCAAGATCTTTTTTCTTTTGTTTGATATCTCAACCCAGAATTCTAAATTGTCGGACACCTTAAAAACCTTAACATCTTCCTCCAAAGAAATTTTCAAGAGATATCTAACAACCATTCCTTTTTCCCTATTGTTGGTTCCCTTCCCACTATTGGATTTGAACAAAATTGAAAACTTTCAAAAGCAACGAGGATACCACCCACTCCACATAGAGTCCCCTTCACAAGCCCCATCAAAGAAACCAAAACTATATTTGTTATGTAGCATAAGTTTAGGAATTCTCACCTTTTTTATGGATCTTTATCTAAAAAATATTTGTGCATAGCTAAAATATATCCCGTCACCACCAAAACAAGAATGTACCTTTCTTAAAATATCTTCTCATTCCTATAACTCCACAAACCCCACAAAGTAAGAAAATGAACACATCTAACGCTTCTTAACTCCTCCTTTTCATACCACATCTTCAAGTTATTTTCAATAGAATCTTCTTTCCAAATATTATCCAATGGTAGACCCACTCTGTAGTGTACTTTTTTGGAGAAATTAGGCACAATATCCAAAATATTTCAAAGAGGCTTCAAAACTTTGACATAGAAGGCATTCTTTCTCAACACTCTCATTGACAATGGATTTCACATTGATTCCATTTGTATGAGAAAACTGGGGAAGATCAAGAGAAGTGATATTAGGTTTTGATAGGCTTGAAAAACTAATATATGTGGCTTCTTAATATGGTGTGGCCAAGGACTTTTGACAAACAGTTCACTTACATCCTCCTTCAATACTTTGTATAGTTTGGAAACTAGGAAAAAGTAGTAAACTAGTCTTTCTTGGTTTGGTTCCAAACACCACTGAAACTTTACAAATTTATTATGTAAGGAATATATGGGATTTAAAACACCATATTATACCTCATACACTCAATTACCAAATCAGAAAACTCATTTTGACATGTTATTCAAATTCACAAAATTTTGTCCAATTTCGAGTTTGGACCAGTGAAACCCAAGATGATTCAAATGCACCCAAATGAATTCAAATTTTGTCTGGAATGGATTGATGGGTATTAGGAAATAATAATTAATATTATTAATTCTCATACACTTTTCAAATACTTCTGCAACTTTCTTTTGACCCTAGGTGTAATGTCCCAATTCAAAAATTCCCAACAAAGATAAAATTTTGGAAAAATTGTTTTGACTAGTTTTGACTGTGGGGGATTCGAATGGATCAAGTGGGTCTCAAATTTGATAGAGAATGATGTGGGGAGTACTAATACTCTTAAATAGACTCTATTATAGTTTTATTATAGGTCATATACATCTGCAACTCGATTTGTGCATGATGACAAAAAAGGAAAAGGTACTAGCAATTTATGGTGCAATTTGCCCTAGGTTATGGGCAGAAATGTCTATCTAAATACTAAGAAACCCTCCCAAATTTCATAACAGAGTATGGGGACTGTAATTATAATTAATTTCATGTAATTATATGTTTTTAAGAGTTCTGGAACAGAGGATTAAAGCTTCATATTCGAATGCACAATATTAGTGATTTTTGCTTAAGGGAAATGACACAAAAAAGCTCAGCTTTGACTCATTAATGGTATATTTAATGGTTCATAACAGAGATATATTAATATATACCATTTAAATCATTAAAATATCTCACTAACATCATATAAAATTGACCCAAGTCACAATATACATCAGATACACAATCTCCATTGAAAGGGAAAATCATCACATGGAAACTAGTCACAAGAAAGCTTGGAAATGTGGAAATTCACAAATGTATTTATTATTATTTAGAATTATAGATCACGTGAACATGATATTAAATAGACATACATCATACATCAGATATTTGGCATCAATTGAACTCAATGGGGTGCAACCACCATTCAGACTAGTGCGCCTTCATAGAAAAAGATGGAGATATGGAAGTGGAAATTGAGAGAATGGGTGGAGAAATGGGTCATTAACAGTAAAAGACTCCTATATGAAATAAAAAACTACATGAAGCTCCCAAATAGAGGTGTAATTGGCCTCTCCCATGGAAAAATTGGATGAGAATCTCACTCTCTTGTAATTGGCTCACTAGTAGGGTAAGTGTGCACTCACTATGCAAAGGACAAGCTCATTCTCTCCAAATGCAAAAGGAAAATACAAAAATGATAAAAATAAATTTCCATTAATATTGAAATATTTTTATAACCCTCCTAATCTCCTCCAAGTTCTAATTCATTCCCATAGGCTTCCTCCACCTCATCCTTGATGTTTAGTAACCTCCATGCCACTTGGTCTTCTCCTCAACCCTTCATATTCCACCCAATTCGAATGGATGCCACCTAGTCCCAAATATTCCCTCTTGGAGGATAGTTTTATCCATTATATGTCAAGTTTTCATAGGTCTGCAATCAGGTTTGACTTGTAGAATATTCCACCATTGTTTTCATAAAGTGTAGGGAATCTAGCTCCACATGGCACCTAGTTTATTCCTAGACTCTTCCTCTTCTATGGGGAGTTAATCCTACTAAACCGTTAGAATTATTGGGCTCATGATATGTCATTTGATGAATATTCACCTTACAAGAACATTTAAACACACAAAATTTCAAATTTGGGGTTAAGTCATGAGATGTGTAAGGAAGCATCTAGCCACCCAAGGCCCCCATGAACCTCTAAATGTCCCAATGAAGCAATGCCACTTTATTTTATCCATATGTATTATTTGTATGACTCAATTTAATGTTTAAATTATAAAATAAGGTTCTCTTGGGTCCCATAGCTCCCTTATTTAAATATTTAATGTCTCATCCCCCAACCTAGGGAACTAGTATGTGGGTGAACATTGTCAACTAGTAGACCTATTGGAATGGGGACATGACATTCCTCCCCACCCAATATGCTTGTCCTCAAGCAATTCAAATTTTGGATGCTTCAAAATGTTTTCATCTTTCCAAGTGGTCTCCTCACTAGGAAAATCCTTCCATTGTACCAAATATTCTTTTATTGTTATGCTTCGTAGCCTTCTTTCCATTATTGTCAAGAATTTGTTTGGAATGAGAAAAATTTGTCCTTCATCATCCAACTTAGGTGGTAAAGTATCTGAAACTGAAATTTACTGACCTATAATCTTCTTTAGACAAGAAACATGAAACACATTATGAATTTTGCTTCCCATGGGAAGCTCCAATTGATATGACACTTCTCCAACTTTTCGAATCACTTTGTAATGACCATAAAATCTTGGTTTGATATTTTATGAACCTTTACCTTTTATGGTGGTTTGTTTATAGGGTTACAACCTCAAATACACCAAGTTATTCACTTGGAATTGTCTCTCTATTCTATGTTGGTGTGCATATTATTTCTGCTGATTTTGAGCAACCTGCAAGTTATCTCTCAAAACCTTCAAAATTTATTGATTTTATTCAATTGAATCCTTAGCCTTTGTAGCTCTACTATCACCAAAAATCTAGTCAATAAAAGTGTATGCATCATAACCATAAAGTTATTTAAAAGGAGTCATGGCAATGGACATATGGAAAGTAGTATTGTAACAAAACTCACCCAAATGCAAGCATTTCATCCATGCTTTTTGCTGCCCACTAACATAGTTCCTCAAGTATCCTTCCATACATTGATTCACCCTCTCTATTTGGCCATAAATTTTGGGATGATATCTTGTGATAGGTGTCAAATTTGTCCTCACCATTTTGAAGAGTTCTTGCCAAAATGCACTCAAAAATGTGCTATCTCTGTCACTAACAATGATCTTAGGGAGCTCATGCAATCTGAAAACTTCTTTAAAAAATGGTTCAGCCACTTGTGCAATAGTGAAAGTGGTAGTAACAGAAAATAAATGAGAAAATTTAGTGAGTCTATCCACCACCACAAATATGCAATCCTTACCAAAGACTTTGGGCAAACCAGTGATGAGGTCCATGGAAATGCTCTCCCATTTTTGTTGGAAATGGGATGTAAGAGATCAGCTGGATGAGTGTCCTCCACTTTATTTTTATGACACGTGGGGAATTCATTAATATAATTCATAAAATCATCCTTGAATCCTTTCCATGCAAATCTTTCCCTGAACATTCGGTATGTCTTGAAGAAACCAAGGTGACCTACTAGAGGAGAATCATGATATTTTTTAAAAATTTCCTCCTTCAAACTTGAATTAGGGACCAAATAGATTCTACCTTTGTAGTAGATGATTCCTTCCAGTACCTTATACATATCATCATTTTTAGTCCCATCAAAAAGTTCAGAAGAAAAATTATCTTTGGCATACTCTACTTCTAATGTGACTTTCCAATTTGCTGGTACATCCATGAGAGAAATAGAAGGTCTTCTAGATAAGGAATGATCTACCACATTATTTTTACCCTTCACATATTCAATATCAAATTCAATTTATTGAATCTTAATCACCCATTTTTGTTTCCTTTCATTTAAATCCTTTTGAGTGAGGAAGTACTTTAAGCTGTTATGGTCAGTTTTGACTACAAATTTGTTTGCCACCAAGTATTGTCTAAAATTGATCAAAGCATGCATGGTGGCCCACATTTATTTATCATATATGGAGTACAACCTCTCATGTGGCTGTAACTTCCTACTCTCAAAATATATTTTATTTTTTCCTTGTTTTAGGACTGTTCCAATACCTTCTCATGATGCATCACATTCCAAGACAAATGATTTAGAAAAATTAGGCAATGCTAGAATAGGACAATTGATTATTTCCTCCTTCATTGTTTGGAAGTATTTTTCAGCCCCTTCATGAAATTGGAAAGCATCTTTATTTTTCAAATCAATGAGAGGTTAAGTGAGTTGGGAGAACCCCTTCACAAACTTTCTATAGTAGGTGGAAAATTCAATGACTCCTGTTAATTCAATGAGACTTTTGGGACGATGCCACTATAAAATGGCTCTTATTTCTCCATATCAACCTTCAGACCATATTGACCAATGATGTGTCCAACATACAAGAGCTCTATCAAACCAAACTCATATTTTTACAGCTTAGCAAACAAAGATTGATCATACATAATTTGTAATACCTCTTCTAGATGATGCAAGTGTTCCTTCCAAGTTTTACTGTAAATAAGAATGTCATCAAAGAAAACGAAAACACATACAAAATTACAAATTTTCTTGTGGAATATGTTGTTCATGCATGATTGTAATGTGGATGGTGCATTTTTCAAGCCAAAGGGCATGACAACAAACTCAAAGTGACCATAGTGGCATCTGAAAGAAATCTTTGGTATGGATTCTTCACTCATTCGAATTTGATGATAACTTGATCTAAGGCCAATCTTGGAGAAGAAATTGGCCCCATGGAGATAATCCATGAGATCATAAATACTTGGGATGGGGTATCTATTCTTTATTGTCTTCTTGTTTAATTCTCTGAAATCAATGCACGTTCTCAAGGTTCCATATTTATTTTTTACCATACAACTGAAGAAGCAAATGGGCTAGAACTAGGCCTTATGAGACCCAACTACAAGATTTATTTAATGGCCTCTTCAATATCATCTCAAATCCTTTTGGTATTCCTATAAGGCTGCATTTTTATAGGTTTTGTTACTATATCTAACTCAATGATATGCTCAACAACTCTATATGGTGGTCTTCCTGGGGAAGGTCTCCCAAAACCTTCTTATACTTACTCAATAGTTACTCTATCTCCTTAGGATGATTGTAAAAGTTCAAGTGGGGTTTAGGATATGTAATTAAACATTCAAAATCCCATTCTATATCTCCATGTCTCAATATAGTCCTCATGCCATGAGAAGACACCACTTGATTTGGGTAAGTGTGCATTCCCCTCAACAAGATGGGGTTCCCTTCTTAATTTTTGAACCTTATTTCAGGGACTTGATAATCCATTGTATCCTCCCCTAAATATTACAACCATTGTACTCCAAAAACCACATTTTTATCAGCCACATTCACTACATAAAAGTTGCTAGTGATAGTATGATTTCCTAGATTAACTTGAAGCTTTGGAATCCATTTAGTCTAGTCCATAGAATTGTGATCGGGAATGATGACTATTAAACCATAAAAAGTTTCATATTGTAAATTTATCCTCTCCACCAAGTCTGCATCTATGAAGTTGTGAGTGGCTCCACCATCCACTAGAACCGTGACCTTTTGGACTTGTATATTGCCCTTGAGCCTTAAGGTGTGGAATATAGGTACACCCAAATGTGCTTCAATTTTTCCTATATCAGGAGTGGGTTCTTCTTCTTCTACTGTTTGATACCCCTATTCTTGGGATTTAAGTTGTGCCTCTTCCTCCTCCTCCTCCTCTTCATCATCTTCAGAAAAAACTTCAATGTAGTGTTCCTTCCCCTTGGCACATCTGTGTCTTGGGACCCAAGATTGTTGGCGTGTGAAACATAGTTTCTTTCTTATAAGATCTTCTTTTCTTGTTAATCATTTATTTTATTTTGTATAGGAGTCCTTTTTCCATGGTTTTTTACTTTTCTTGAACTTGGAAGGGAAATTTGGCTTAGGCGGGTACTTGGTTCTTGGCAACACATCCTACAAATCCCTTTTTAAATTCATGGCATCCTTCAATGTGGATAGCTTGTGGGATTTACCTAGCCCTCTCAAAGTTTTTTTCAATCCTTTAGTAAACAATAAAACTAACCTATCCATAGATACATTAGAAACCATTGCTGAAAGATTTTCAAATTCTAACATATATGCTTCAGGAGTTCCTACTTGCTTCAATTGCGCTAGTTCTTTGAAAGGAATTCCAGGGTCTTTCCTCTCAAATATCTTCATCAATGCATTGGAGAAACCTTCATAAGATAAAATATGATCATTCCCCAAGGTTATAATACCATGGAACCACCAATCACTAGCTTCCCGTTCAATATGTAGAATGGTCATTTTCAATTCATCTTCTTCAACCATAGGATTTAATTTGAAATATAAACTTAATTTTTGCAACCAAAAACGAGCATACATTTGTGAAGAATCATCAAAGGAAGGAATCATTAATTTTCCCATCGTGTATTTTAATTCATGGTTAATATGGGATTCCCTATTCCCATTTCCTTCTTGCTTAAACTGAAGAGAAGCTCTAATGAACTGATAAAAAAATAGTACTTTCCTACATTCATCACTTAATTGTTTCCAATAATTTCCTGCTTCTCTAACATCATAGGTAGTCTAAGGGCCTTATTTGGACTCTAAAAACATAGGTATTTCAGTTCCATTCTGATTTTTGAGCTCATGAGGTCTTTTATGAGGTCCAATCTTCGAAAATATGGTTTCTCGATTGGTCTTCCCCTCATCATGGGGTGTACTACTATACTCCTAGGTGTTGACTTTCTCCCAAGTTGGATAGCCAAAAATCTGAATCCTTGCATAAAGTTTTTTTCATGCCTTCAAGAGCTGATTTAATGAATGTATTAAGGTCCTCATTTTTTTGTTTGTCATCCATATCTCCCAGTTCTAGTTTTTCCTTAATCTTCTTGTAAAAAGAAATAACCTCTCCATTTCCTTCCTTTTCACTGCTACGGTCTCCAGTATTAGTTTCTAAGGTAGGGAGGTTAGAATCAGAAAACATGAATAAATATATCTATCATTTTCCAGTATCATGCTTTGATACCACTTGTAATGTCCCAATTCGAAAATTCCCAACAAAGGCAGAATTTTGGAAAAATTGTCTTGACTAGTTTTGACTGTGTGGGATTCAAATGGCTCAAGAGGGTATCAAATTTGATAGGGAATGATAGGGTCATATAAATATTCAACTTGATTTGGACATGATGGAAAAAAGGGAAAAATTACTAGCAATTTATGGTGCAATTCCCCCTAGGGTGTGGGTAGAAATGGATCTCCAACTCCTAAGAAACCCTCCCAAATTTAAGAAAAAAGTATGGGGAGTGTAATTATACTTAATTTAATGTCATCATATGTTTTAAAGATTTTTTCAATAGAGGATTAAAGATTCATATTTGAATGCACAATTTCAGTGATATTTGCTTAAGGGAAATGACACAATAAAGCTCAACTTCGACTCATAAATGGTGAATATAATGGTTCAGAAAAGAGAAATATGAATATATACCATTTAAAACATTACAATATATCACTAAAATCATATAACATTGACCCAATTCACAATATACATCATATACACAATCTCTGTTTAAAGGGAAAATCATCACATGGAAACTAGTCACAAGAAAGCTTGGAAATGTGGAAATTTGTATATGTATTTATTCTGATTTCGACTTAAATAGCATGTGAAAATGATATTACAGAGCCATACATCATACATCATATATTTGGAATCAACGGAACTCAATGGGGCACAACCACCATTCACACTAGTGTGCCTTCATAGAAAAACATGGAAATACAGAAGTGGAAATTGAGAGAATGGGAGGAGAGATGGGTCACGAAAAACACCAGCCTCCTGTATGCGTTAAAATAATCCATGAATATCCCAATGATATGTTTGAGTGGTATATCCTATGGAAAACTTTTATGAGAATCTCTTTCTCTTGAAATTGGCTCACTAGCAAGGTAAGTGTGCACTCACTGTGCAAAGGACAAGATAATGCTCTCCAAATGCCAAAGGAAAATTCACAAATGATAAAAATCCATTTCCATTCCTCATGAAATGTTTTTATAACCCTACTAAGGTCATCCAAGGTCTAATTCATTCCCATATGATTCCTCCACCTCATCCTTGATGTTTAGGAACCTCCATGCCAGTTGTTCTTCTCCTCAACCCTTCATCTTCCACCCAATTCGAATGGCTGCCACCTAGTCCCAAATGCACCCTCTTGGTGGATATTTTTAGCCTTGACATGTCAGGTTATCATAGGTATGCAATCAGGTGTGCAATCAGGTATGAATTGTCATATAATCTTCCATCATTGTTGTCATAAAGCGTAGGGAATCTAGCTCCACATGGCACCTAGTTTCTTCCTAGACACTTCCTCTTCTATGGGGAGTTACTCCTACTCACCCATTGGAATACTTGGGATCATGATATGCCATTTGATGAATCCTAAAATTCAAATAACACTCCAAAACTCATAATGTAATGTCCCCAAAATTCATAAATAAATAAAAAACTTTGTAGGCTAATAAAATGCTACAATTCAAGGACATTGTTTAAACTTCTACGGAATAAAACTTGGTTGTATACCGGACTTAAGTGTTGTAAGATGTTTTCCCTATATGTGTTCTCATGTATGATGATAATGTGTTTATGTGATGCTTTTATATTACTTGGACTTGTTTGTATGGTTACTCTGTTTGTCTACAAGTTGCGGATATTTGTCGATGCTTACATTAGTTTACATTTTACTTTTATGTTATATGTATTTAAATTCATTTATGGTTTTATATATGAGAGGATGACTTGCCTTCATATGTCAAGGGGTGGAGTGGCGGGTTTTATCCCTTGAGGGACCACTCGAAATGGTTAGGATTCCTCTTGCTAAGGGGCTTACTTAGTTCATCATGAACTAATGCAGGATCCTATTCTTGTGCAGGTCATTTCGTCGATGAACTCTGTCTATGACCGTGGAAATTAAAAACATCCCATGTCTATAGCACTACATCTACACTACACTACTCCTATTCAAAACTGGATGAAAGGAGGACTAAATACCTAGGCCTAACTGTACTTAAGTCCTATGTTCATTAGGTTTCCTAAGAGATTAATTTATATGCATGTTGTATAAACTTTATGCTATTAATTTATATGTTAAGGTTTATACCTTAATGGCCTTGTAATATATGATTGGGGAACTATATAGTAAGAAGGTTTATGGTTTATGGCATATTCTATATGCCATCGAAAATCTTGTATTAACGTGGGAATCGTGGGTTTTATGGCTTAACGTTGGAGGTGGTGAACCATGGAGTTAGGCCGTGAGCGAAACTATATGATGGACAGTGGTGGGCATGGTGGCAACTTAAATGCTTCTAGGCAAGTGTGGGAAGGATGCCTCAAGCGCTGGTTAGGGTTGGAAATGGATTGATTTGGTATTTTGCTGGTGTTGGTTTAGGTGGTCTCAAGCCTTCAGGTTCTATGCTATGCAATGCAAAAACCTTCCCTCTCTTTTGTGGTAAGTCATGTCGATGGTCTGCATATTATCATGTTTTTGGTTTGATTTCGTTTTATGGATTGCATACTACTCAGCGTTTGTGTGGGTTTGTGTAGGTGATAGAGCATGGCTGGTTGGTGGCTCCCTAGGTTTCCTATGTAGCCACTCTATGGATAAGCCCCAAAATTTGCAAGGCCCTTACCAGTGTGTGTTTGTTTTGACAGAGATTTGAACTCTGGATGGGGAAATGTATCGCTGTGTAGTTTTGTGTGTTGGGGTTTTAATATTTTTTTGTGCAACCAACGAACGTGACTGTGTAGTCTTCTCCATGGCTCTACCATATGTGAATGTTTGGTAAAATAATTGACTATCCAAAGTTGGCTTGGATCTGTGTATAAATTCGTTGTTTTTGCAACATTCTGTAATGGGTATTATTTACTTTTAATGGGAGATCTGTGTTTATCCTTTATGGCGCGTTTCGTTACTTACAGTTCCATTGCTTTCAATGGCACCGTGGATAGATGACTGTGTATTTTATGCAATGTATTCTTATAGTGTAAATTCATGGATGTATGAGTTTATTTAACGTTGTGGTTGGGAATTTAGCTTACGGCTGTGAGCATTGAAGCTTGGCCTGGACCTTGGGTCGATACACAGTATGTACGATATTTATATTATTATAATATGGCATGTGCAATTGATGTAAAGAGCATAGCTTTGTTTGGTTTGAAATGTTGGTTTATAATGAAGTTCTTTTGGGCATCCTGAGAGGCAAAACCCTTACTTTATAATTCACAACGTTTTCGTTTTGTTTTATTAATGGTGCCTATAGGATTTGATCCTATGCTGTTTAATGTATTAGATGTGTGGTTTGTTTAGTTGTGGTTTTGGAGTCTCACAGGATTCGATCCTCGATCCATTTTGATTAAAAAGAATTGGTTTCATTAATGTGATATTATGGTTTTATCAACGAGTTTCCACTAGCGCGATGCGCACAATATGACGCTGTCTCGATAATTTCATTTATGTAATTAGTTAGTTTAATTATTTGTTTATTGTTTTAGTCATTGAGATGAATTTATGTATTGATCTACAACCCAACCTTCGTCGTTTCGATGGTTGGGCCCCAAATATTATACCGGCAGGCTGTTTCAAGCCAGGTTTATATAAAATGGATAGCAAAGCATCGGGGCATACTCATAAGCTTGCAATAGATCCTAGAAGTTTCCATGTATTTTATAATTGTGGTGAATATGGAAGTTTCTAACATTTTTTATTTGTGGAACATACTGTAACCCATATTTTTACTCACCATACCTTTGGGTAAACAATGAACCATAGTCCACCAAACACGTGTGATTCAATATGATAGTGATCGATTAGATAAGTCCATATTTTTATCATTGGTGGATTTTATTAATAGGCTCATGTTTATGAAATAAGATGTTATCATTTGGATGCTTCTATAAAAAACTATCTATATTTGTTCTCACCTCAGCATCTAACTGACCATGACAATCTTCACATCACAAGTCTAGCTTATTATAACCAAAGGGAGTTAAAAGTATATAGAAATGATTAAAATTTTTACTTTTTTTTTTCAAGCAATATGTTTAGGCCTAAGCCCAAAATTGCTATCAGTTAAGAAGAGGAATGAATTATAAGCCCTTTACCCATAAATTTATAAGGGACAACAAGATGTACAAACTATAGAATTTTCTAAATTTCTTTGTCTCTAACGCGTAGGAGGTATTTCTTTGGTATGATTGTGGTTGGATATTCATCTGGAAGAAGAAGGAAGGTGAGCTAGTACATTTTAGGATTGGTGTTCACAATATGGTTAGCTGCATGGAGCCTCATCCCTATGCAACTATACTAGCTACAAGAGGGATAAAAAAACACAAAAATAGAAAACTATGGGCCCCTACTACATACCATTTGATTTCACTCCTGGATAATAGTTAAGATATAATGGAGGCCAATAGACAAGGACGCTGGAGCTATTCACAGAACAAGGAATTAACAAGTAAGGGAAGGACGTTGCCGATGCTATGAATAAGTGGATAGGGCCAGGCGGTTAATATGTTCATGCTGCCGATTTGTCATAGTTATGTCCTATCACTAGGTAGGTTGTATGTGGATTGGTCCATTAAAACACCAAAAATCAGGGTTTACTAAAGAAAAATCCCATTTTTATGTGGTCGGAGGCAACCATTTAACCTAGAGAAATCACATTTTCTAATAGTCAATTTGATTATTGAATGCATGTGTGGAAAAAGGGAATAAAATGGTAATATGTCTAAAGCAAGCCCAACTATCCATCCAATAGTAGGGTTTGTTTTTAGTTTCTCAATCCAAGAAGGCAATTCCAATTATCCAATGACTAACTGGTAGTTCCTATCTACTCCACTTCTTGTAATAAAGTAAGCATTGCAAGGAAAATATACAACTTATTTGAAATTACGTATATAAATAATAGAAATTGGCAACCTGAAAAACTCATTTGTTATTTCATGCTTTGTTTTCAGGCACCAGATTGGTTTGTTCCAGTAGATCCCAAAGACCTTTGCTAAATGGGATGAAAAACCCCATCACTATTCATATGGTGAGGCATATTTTATAAAAAGGAAAACCCTTCCCCTCATACCTTGGGAAAGTCTCTACAGGTCCTCATTTGTAGAGTTTCAAAGTAAAGGGACAACAACCCAAGTAAGTAAGTATTAATGTTTTAATGGTGTAAGTATGTTTCCAAAGTACTTGCATTTTCCTCTTCATACGTACATTGGTATGGAAAAGGTACCCCAGTAATAGGCAAAGACATAGTGTAAGGATGAACCAAATAAAAAAATTGATGAGTTTTGATCAAAAGGTAAGTTTGATATTTGGGGGCTTAGTTTATTAAAAGGTATATTTTCCAAGTCTGATGCATAGGATCAATAAAAGGTTTAAGTCATTACAAAGGAGTCCCAAGGATTTCTCGGGGCAATTCCAAAGTCTGATTTATTCTAAAGGAAAGTGTCGTCGACAGTATTTTAGATGCGTAGGTTCTTGAAGTCCCAAGGATATTGGTAAAAAGGAAGGAGTGTACGGTTCCATTAGAATAAGGGGTAGATAGTTTTCCAACCAAGGAGGCATATACCAAGGGATTCAGTATGTCAAGAGTTGAAGTCAAAGGGTCTAGGGTATTGGGTATGATAGGATATTTGAAAAGAGTTATTGTATATGTAATTTTAACACACCAAAATTAAGCTAAGAAAATTCTAGCATTTACAACAAGCCTCCCCTCATTTTCAAAATCATATTGGATTTAAAGCGAACCTATCTGCTCAACTTCGCCATTCATTCACTACACCTAGCTATCCTCATTTTTTTGTGTATAAGCAGTAAGCACTCTAACTAAGTAGCCTATCCCAATTATCCAAATTGAAGCGAAGTCAAATAGTGAAGCCAATGGAAAAGTAACCACAGTGGAGTATCTCGGTCCAGCCACTTAATGAATTTTTCCAGTCAAATAGAAACAACACAATGAAATTCAGAATTGTAGTGAAAAGAGATCAGTTTGAGTACCCCGATGATAGATTATGCCTAGCACAGCCTCAAAAGGTAAGTTTTAGCAAAATGAAGGAAATAAAAAGAGAAGTTTTTACAAATGAAAATAACCCAACAATTGTGTTAGTGTTGAACCTGATTTATATATAGATTCTTATTTTGTAACCTGCTCTACTCCACCCTTGGAAGTGGAGTTAAGTGAGACTAAAATCAACTTTCAGAGCCCCATTATGGTCCCCCAAAAATTATATAGTATTATTGAAAATGGCGAATGAGAACATGTTACTAGGGGATCCTCTCCTTTCCTCCCATCCAAGCCTCTTATTATCCTCGTCTGTGGAGTACCCCTCCATTCTGAGTAGTCTCTTATCCCGACCAAGTGTAGTAGTGCAACCGGGAAACCCATCTATGATTGGAATTTCCTCAATGTTAGGTTTTGATGCCAAGAGTCAATCCTTCTAGGCTTTATCACTAGATTTGGTCATATATTCAAGTGTCATTGCTAGGTTTCATTGCACTCAATTTTAGAGTAGGGATTTAGGAAAGGATATCTTTGCTTTATAAAAACTTACAGTTGGATGCCCTTTGATACACAAAAACCACCTCCATGGTGGAACACTATGGTTGGATGAAAAGAGCGAGATCACCCTGTAGCTCATATCCATACTTACAGGGTTACCTGTCTAGGGGGAGGACCCAGAGCCGTTGTTTTCCAAGTAAAATGAGAAGGCTAGATCTGCATAGATATGTGAAAATTATGGCAAATATAGAGGTGCAAGGGGAGTGTTTATTACCCATATTGATGATGAGGTTATCCGGTTTGCTACACAGTTGATGGCTTGCAAGATGCTCATGAAGTTCCACAAAGATCAAGGGCCCGCAACACTAGTAAACATGATAGATTACGTGCATTGCAGGAGTGAAAATGCAATGGCCACCATTTTGGTTAAACCAATTGAACCTAGACTTTAGAGAGGCATAGATGAAAAACATTGAATTCCATTAAAGTTGACTTCTCATTTTGATAGCTTTGGATGCTTGGCATGGATTAGAGTGACAAATATTCCCAACATAAAAGAAGCCAGAGTTTGTCAAGAGGTATGGGGCCTTTTGGCACAACGCGAACAAGCAAGTGAAGACGGACAAAAACCTTTTTCTATATGGTTGGGAGAGATTCACTATGCCATTAAAGAAGTACCGCACATTCCTCCCCAGTTTGTTGAAGCTTACAAAAAGGTGGTGAATTTAAAAGTGACAGTTCATCATCTATACACCAAGCTCGCATGGATCCACATGGAGAATGGTTTCCCTTTCAATACAAGGTGGATCAAACCACAGTGAAGCAAATTGGAAATGAGTGGCCAGTGGAGTGGAGAACTCTAGCAAGCAAAGAGTAGGAGATTAAATAGAAGAGGGTGGAGAATAAATTTTACTTTGTAAAGGGAAGGACCAAATTCATGATAGCATGTCATTGAATAGTTGGTAGTTACTAAAAAGGATCTTAAGGAATATGTTAGCCACTCAAGATTCTCTACTTTGGACATTGTCTAGGATTTTTCCACTTGTGACTCTATTGGATTCCCCGCTACATGGTGCTCCTTCTTATAGATTTTGTCTCTACTACATTGTCTAAGGTATACCATTTTGAGTCCACCCCTTATTAGGATTTTTTAGTGTATATTTATTAATTTTGGAGATGCTCTAGGAACTCTCTCATTGTTGAGATGTATCTTTCATTCAATTGCTTTGTTGGATCTCTGAAGATTGAGGTGCATGGCACCAATATTACTAATAGAAGGTAGACAATTTACAAAATTTACACTTCGTTATCAAATTTGCAGTTTTACATGACACAATTAAAAATGACTAACATAAATGGCTAATTCATATTCTTCTAGCTAGTCATTTTTTATGCTGTGACTAAATTAGTCATTTATGTTAGTCATTTTTAACTCTGTCACTTATTATCTAGTCATATTTGTTAAATGGTGACTAAATTAGTCGTTAATTTTAGTCATTTATAGTTGGGTCAATCAAAATTGCTCATATTTAGTTGTAAATCACTTGAAAAACCCATGGTGACTAGAATTTTTAGTCACCTAGTAGCTAATTCCTCATTTTGTACTAGTGAACTAACAGTGAAACATGTACAGCGGCAATTTGAAAATTGCTCAGGATAGACAAAAGAGTCATGCAGAACTTAAAAGAACTCCGAAGAAATTCCAAGTAGATGAGCATGTGTTTGTTAAAGTGAACCCCAAAAAGAGGTCCTTTAAACTAGGGAGTTGTGCTAAATTAGCAACTAGATATTGCAGACCATTTGAAATATTGGCAAGAGTAAGGCCAGTAGCATATCAATTAGCTTTTCCACCAAATCTCAGAGTACATAATGTTTTTCACATTTCTATTTAGAAGAAAGATGTACACGATGCTACTAATGCAATCGAATGGAATGTGATTTAGGTATAACCAGAAGGAGATTTTCCGGTGGAACTGAATTGTATTCTCAATAGGAGGGAAATTTTTTTCCTGAAATCGCACCATTAGGCAGGTAAAGGTGCAATGGAAACACCTCAATATAGATGAAGTGACCTTAGAATTAGAGAGCGATATGCGGGTGGAATATCCAGCTCTGTTCCAAGAGGACTCAGAATAACTTAAGCGACATCGAGGATGATGTTGAGCTTAAGGGGGGGTGTTTGTAACATACCCAGAACTGAAAAATAAATATTTATGATTTATTTCACTAAAAATATTATTTTAATTTTTATTGTAAAGTTTATGACCAAGTGGGTCAAGGATGACTGTAATTGAAGAATTATTTATTTTAATAATTAATAAAAGGAGACACCTATCTAGGGGAGACTGCTAAATGAGTGTTCACTGACTCACCAGGAGGAAGGAGCAGCTGTAGAAGTCTGGTTGACAAGTGGAAGCACTAGCACTTCACTTTTTAGCTGTTGTAGGAGCATAATCCATGAAAAAATGGCCATGTTCCATGAGAGGGGGAACTGAGATGGTGGCTCATTTCACTACTACATTTTGACCAAAAATCTGACGGTCGTCATGTCGTATTTTCGACACTTCTCTGTCGCATGTACGACACTTTGATTTTTTTTAAGCGTCGAAAACTTGTCGTCGGTGATCCGACACCTAAGTAACCGTCGGTTAAGCGACACCTAAGTAACCGTCAGTTAAATTTAAAGCGTCGGTTAAGCGATAGAATATCTTCGATGGTAGTGAAATTTTTTGAGAAAATAACCTCCAGACCGTTGGTTAAGCAACAGACAGTCCGTCGATTAAGTGACGGTAGCTAATTTTTAAAAAAAATATTAACCTTTATTCCGTCGGATAAGCGATGGCTATAACCTTCAGGCGTCAAATAAGCGACAGTTATAGGCGTCGCTTAACCGACGCTTGTGTATTTAAAAAAAAAAAATACAAAAGAACTAGTGTCATAGAGTCCCCCCATGTTCCCACCGGAGGATATTGATAGCCATGTTTATACCAGACAATGCTGTCTTTCTCATACTGTCACTACCGGCGGAGACTAGCACACAGTGTCTGTTGCCTGATCCTATCTTCCCCAGGTGCATTGTAAGTCAACATATTTATTGGTTCCAAAAAGTATATAATACGCCCTCTATTGGTTCCCAAACAGACAATAATTTATCAAAACCTACCTTGATCACCCAGATGTAGGAGAAACACCTAGCTAATCTGCACTTATAATTGGCATAACCCCACCTACTTATGGCACAACACGCCCCAAGGCCAATGTGCATTTACTTTCTTCTAATCACTGCTTTGCAGCCTCTCTACAGCCTACTCCCAGCCTATTGCCATGATCTTCAGGGCTCTTCCTTGTACTACCCTTTCACCTTTTTGACATCATCTAATCACCATCACGTTAAGGAAAGCAACCTACGCCACCTCACTTCCATTATTGCCACTTCATCATTCACTATGGTATTTGGTATGGCATAAAGATATAATACCAGAGGTGACCATGAGGAGGTGGAATATGATGTAACCATAGAGTGGATCACAAAGCAACTAGGGGTAGAAGACATAACAGTGTCACATAGTCACAGAGTCACAAAGAAAGTGTCAAAGTACAAGAAGACATCAGTGGAATACAAGAAGCCAAAAACAAATGCAAGAACTAGTGAGCACAAATCGTGGTTTCAGGTGTTTTTCAGTAAAGAAGGCCTGGATAAATTCTACATCTCCCTGTGAATTAGCTAATATATCAGTGGAATCAAGATTGAATGATACTGAACAGAGAAAACAGTCTTTGTGAAACTAAACAAGAGATTAAAGAAGTGCATCCACTCATCAAGTGGTGAAGGAAATAGAGCCCATCTGGGAGTAATTGGAGCAAGTCAATAAAGATACAACACTAAACCAGTTCAGAATTTACAGAGTTCAAACATTTCTTAAAAGTAATCTTAAATTTTAGAGTTTTTGCAACAAAATTCACAAATAGCTGTCAGGAATAGGATGATCTTATTCAAAACTCCATATTGCAGATAGGGACTTTTAATATCAATAGATTCCTGGATAGATCTGAAAGGTTCACTTGTGAAACCAATCAAACATAAATGTGGATTTGGGAGGGTATAATTTAAAAAATAAAATGTGTTTCTGTAAGCAAGCCATATTGCACTTCCTACATATCACAAGAAAACATTAACTTAACTTGCACAGATATACTGAAGCTTAACACAAATGGTTCTTAAGCATTACATTCCATTTTGAGATGGAATAGAAATCAAAAAATAATCATATAACAAATTTCCAATTACTATACTCTCCAAGGAGGAAAAAGAGAACCAACAGAAGCAAATAGAACTTTCATCAGTTACCACAAAAAATTATCCTCAGAACTAGCTATAAAGCTCCTTTGAAGTTACTTAGGCCAATGCTAAACTTTCTGACAGATTCATTAACATCGTTAAGAACTTCAAGAAGCCAAAATTGTTGGTTTAAGCAGCAGCTGCACCCTTGCCCTTCTTTCTCTGAATCTTTTTCATGTAGAACTCAAGCTCCCGACCCTCAAGGATGTACCTGGTAAACATCAAACCAGCACAGTTTCAGTACCAGAAAAATTCCTAAGCAAGCAACCCACTTAATGCCAAAAAACATATCTACATACCCATCAGCACGTCCACATTGGCCAGGGCGAGAAGCAATTGCGGCCATAAGTCGACCACTAGCAAATTTCTCTTCTAGATGTGTATCAAGTTTGTGACCTTCCTGTCACTTCTCAATCTTCTTCAGAAGATGTCTGCTTTTCTTCTTCTCTTCCTCAACAGCAGCTTCTCCCTCCTGAGTGTTCAAACACAACACCCAAGTAAGGGCAATTCAAAGTATCAAGAATAACATTGACACTAAGTTGTTGGCAAAAATATGTTACAATTTTTGAGAAGTAAATCCTCTGCAGATCAGAAGGAAAACTCAAAGACAGCCTTGCACTATAACATCAAGAAAAATATTTAAAAATGCAATATAATATTTTTAGTGCATCCAAAAAATCAGCTCTTAAAGATCGGGACTGAACCAAGACAACCTGATACTGCCCCCCAACAAGTAAAACATTTTACCCAACAAGAAGTAAAACATTTTACAAGAACTAAAACATCCCACAGATGTGTATAATTGCATTAGGGAGAAATGCAAACCTCTGAGCTGATTTTGTTCGAACACTTAGTTATCCTAGAAACATGCAGTAGGATACACTATGGACCCATATAAAGAGGAGAACATGCATAGGTTGCGATATTTTCAAAATGATGCATAGATAGTGTTTTATAGAAATATCTCTGAAGGTGTTTCCAAGAAATAGCTCTAATTATTAAGGTTAGAGCCTGTCTACTTCTGAGTGTGTAAACAGTTTCCCTTATAGTACTGATTAGTGATTACATCGGAGCAAAGTTATACAATAAACATGAATTCTAGCTGTCATGTTCAGCTGTTCGTATGGCAATTGGCAGAGAAGCCTTTTTGGGAGATAGCTTGAGAAGATAATAAAACAGAAAAGATACATGAAGATATTAGATTGAAAAAATTAAATAAATAAAGGACAAATATCTTTATTGTATGTTTTCATAGACAAATCAGAAGTGCAAAATTTAGATGCCCCACCAGGAGAAACGTTCAAGGCACTATGAATGGCAAATTACAGTTTATTTAGTGCACCTGTAGGCATTGTTGGGTGAATAGTAGTAATCTACGGTTTATTTAGAGCACCTGTGGAGGCTAAACAGTAATAAATTACGGTTTATTTAGTGTACCTGTTATTGGCATCTAACTTAGTGTTGTATGTTGTACTTGGACTTGTGCTGGTCAGTGGTACTTGTTGATGCACAGTTGTCATTGATGCCAAAGGAACCATTAATAACAAAGGTTAGGATGAGGGCAGAAGTAAGATCAGCAAGAGTGATGATATAGCTGCCAGTTTGAAGAAGTATATATGAAGTCATTAACAGACCAGCAAAGCTCATCAAGGTAAAGGTACTTCACCTATAGGAGATGCATCAGAGGTGGCAGCTAAAGATGATATATAGCAGGTGACTTGAAGACTTACAGAAGCAATCCTCATTAATATTTATGTATACATGGGCACTCTAGCAAAGATAGAGGTATCAGTCAGTTTAGCAGCTCTGATACCTTCAGTGGAAAAGATAAAATGTCCTAGTGCCAGGATTGACTGTTTAAGGGCTTAAAGGATAGTGTAAGCTTGTGGAATGTCCATCTAGACTTGACTGTGACAACATACCTATGAAGACATTGATCAAATATGCTTAGTATCTTTGTGAAGCCTAATCCAAAGCTTGAAGCCAGCCCTAATCTGAAGGTTGAAAACTATAGAATGATATTTGCCAGTTGTGATAGCTCCCCTGTATGGCCAAAATGAACATTATGGCACAGAATTCTGCTAAAACTTATGAAGTATTCAATTTCAAGCAACTTGTCTCTGCCCAATTCAGGACTCCATGGCAAAGCACTAGCTTCCTTAACATCAATATTTGATAGAGTGATCCAGCCAAGTACAAAACAATATCTTTCAAGTATAAGCTCATGCACCTAGGTTTTGATGCCGAGAAGACATGAAGACAAATAAGAGAAAGAACATGAAGAAGGAATCTGATGCACATGTAGTAGGTCTCCAATATCCACAAATGAGGCAGATTCAATGCTCATGTTGTAATTCCAACTAACAACAAATTTAGGGGTTTAATACATTTTTGTTAAGGAATTTAGGATGGTAACTCATGGTCTTCACTGTGTAAAAGAGAGAACTCAAGTGGAAATAATAGCCCAAGCCTTCATGAGTTTTCTAGATCAAGGAGCTTTAACCTTGAACAGAATGATTATGGATTAGGAAATTTATACAATTTGAAATCTGGAGATGGAGAATCTTCCATGCCAAATGCTTTCTATACGAGTATCAGGGGTCATGTGATGAAAGATTTAATAAAATTGAAGAGGGAGCATGTGATGGAGAATTTAAGCAAATTGAAAAACGATTGGG
>LPNX010618258.1:153501-180264 GCA_001517045.1 Pseudotsuga menziesii | reverse complement strand
GATACCTTCAGTGGAAAAGATAAAATGTCCTAGTGCCAGGATTGACTGTTTAAGGGCTTAAAGGATAGTGTAAGCTTGTGGAATGTCCATCTAGACTTGACTGTGACAACANACTTGTAGTTGTGGAAGGCATCTTCATGATGATATTTTGGGAGAGCATGGGGATGCTTTCCATTCAGGTTTGAGAGGAAAGGGTTCAAGTGGAAGAAATTCTAATACAATACCATCATTTTCTAGGAAGGATTCAATTCCATTAGAAGTTTGTCTCCAAAAAAGAAATGGGATATTTGAGAGACTCGTTCAGCATGCAACAAGACATGTTGATAGTACTGTTGCATATGAAAGCTTATATAATTCAGAGAAGTCCCACTCTCTAGAAAAAATGAGTAGCATACATGCATGTCCTATAAATTCTCAGTATACCCTTCAAAAGCCTTGGGGAAATGAGGCAGGACAGTTATATGACCTCAAGAAGCAGTTTGAACCTGGTGTATCTAGCCATATTGAGATTGAGTCAACAATTTATTTAATTCGGTGCATGTTGGACAAGGATTACGTCGATGCATTGATGACTATGATCAGTCCCAACGCAGTCTCAAAATGTAACAAGAAAGCCCATCCATTGTGTACCTCAAATTGTGAATTTCTGCAGTATCAACCAAGTTGTAAAGATGGAATGGAGGATACAACTGCAGTTAAGAGGAATTTCTCTGCTCTTGTAAATGAGAATGAGGATTATTCATCACCCAGGAATTTGTCTGCTCTTGTAAATGGGAATGAGGATTATTCATCACCCAGGGTCATTGATAACTTCGGGAACATTAGAGTTACAGTGAAGAATGATACTTCACGGATGGATACATTGCAAAATGAAGGAATACAAAGAATACACAAGGATGACAGAGTTCACATAAATCAGAATCTTCTTGGTTCGATTCCGAAATTAAAAAGTCAGCGATTTGTGACAGTATCCAGGGTATCCAAAAAAGGCGTAAACAAACTATCTGATTCAAATTCCTTGTTAAAAGCAGAAGTCAGTAAAAGCGTTCAACAGAAGAAACATTCTGTGTGGTCCCGTCTTTCCAAACAGGTTTCAAGTGCAAACAGCACCAAAAAATTGAGAATCCCGAACTTAAAAGAAATGAAGCAAGGTGATAGAAATGCTTCTGATAAAGAGGATGAAACAAATGCTCTCGTGGAAGTAGAATTCTACAGTCTTGATGAGCATTAAGATTGAAAAAGATACCATCCTCTCTCTATGTAATGGGGGGAATAAAGAGATTGGGTACAATCAGAGTAGCCATACATCTAGAGGAGCTATGCAAGCAAGCTCTGAAAGCCGCCTATGTTCCCTAGTATCACTATGGTTGTAATCTGTGTCTCAGTAAACCAGTACCCCTGTAAAATGCAGGGTAAATCCCTTGATCCTTGTGTTCCATGATTGGCAGTTGTAATTTCATGTAAGCATAGATGCATATGGAATTGTGCTAGGAACAGTGCTTGTGCAACCTAGTGAAGGAGGCGGTTTTGTGAATTCAGTTCCAAGCGAACTTACTTATTTACTGCTCCAAGTAAGGTAGTGGACCGGGAAAAAAATAATGGAATAGCTGTGAGCTCCATAAATTACCTTGGCGTTGCTTATCCAGGGGCCCGGCTAACTGCTTAGTGATAAGCTTTTTGCATATGTAAAGGGATAAATTTATGTGAAACACTTCAACCACTCAATCTCGATCGCACACAGAAATAACATACTATGATGGATGAACCATGAAACAACTACCATGCCATGACTCCAATAATATTCCTTTACAAGGAGCTATTGAAGTGCTTAGTTTGATTAAAGAGTGCATATTTTCTCCAGATTGGCATTCTTCTATTTACAAAGAAGCCTGTCACCAACTTAATGAAGAACATGTCAGTGCTCTTTTACAAATGCTACAGCCACAGCTTTCAGTTGATGAAAGAATGGAGGGGGCTGGTGTTTCAGATATGTCCTATTAAAAACACTTCCTTGAACATTTTCATAGAGCATGCTTGGACTCTTGGGTTTCTATTATTGTATGTAAGTATTCGCATTGCTGTTACTGTTTACTGTTCATATCAAAAAGGGGCTTGGGAAGCATGAAGGTCATGCTTCTTATGTCATGCTTGTCATGCTAAGTATTTAGTGGGATGGAAGAACAAAAGAGGATGGAATATGGCTTCTAGGGCTATAAGCCTCCACCTATACCTCTAGCAAGGCGTTCTGCACGGGTATTCTGTCTAATCCTTATTTGCAGCCTGCTTGTTCCAAGTACATGGTTGAATTATTCATGGAGTGTTTCATTGAGCTTAAGTGAGAAGAGAGTTTTAGACTTGTCATTCAGTCTGCTGATACTTAATTGTCCGCTTGCAGGGGAGGGCTGGAGGTTGGCTCAAAAAGAAAAATTACGTTGACAATGGGGGTGTGTGTTTTGAACTACTTGCAACGGTTGCAGGACAACTATTACAAGAGAAGGAAATTGAGAAAACTAGTTCTGAACTAGAAGGGATATCAACCACAGGAATGAGACAGAAAGTGCAAGACATCTGGAAGGGTGAAGAGGAAAATAGCCCTGAGCAAGCCCTGTTGGACTTGCATAATTCTCAACACGCCTCACATTCTATTGGTGCAAGTGAAGTTACAGTTGGAAATGCCACCCGACAGTTGGGGTTCAAAGAATCACATTATAAAGGGTTCTCCCATGAAAATATTATGTCTTCAAGTGTAGTCCATAGGAAGCTCACTTTCTAAGATCCCGAGGTAAGTGAAGACGTAGGCATACCCCAAATTATTTTTAGAACCGCTTCTATTCTTGGAAAATCTGGTAGTGCTGACCAATCTCCTGACAGAAAGAGAGATCTGGAACTACTTTGTGATAGTCAACTTCCTAACGAGGGATCAATGGTTGTACCCCCAGAAGAGGGTGAGAAAAGTACACAATCAAATGAGAAAGAAAAGGAGTGTATCTGTACAGATGCCTATGGAGAGGGCTTAGAAACCAGAACCATTCCCTCCTTGTTTCGGAAACCAGGAGCACAATAATTGTCTCTTCCAGATTGAGTGACCATGTGATTATCATTCTTTTTTCTTACTGTATTTTCAGGCTTCAGAGTGTTTTCAGAGTTTGTTTTAGTTACCCTGTTTTTGAAAGTAAATTTCTTTTTGGGTAGCAGTTGAGAATTCAAACTATCCAACCGCTCCTTCAGCTCTGCAATGGCGTTCTGTGCGCTGCGTACCTCATATGAGGGCAAGAAATAAGAATTCACAGCCACTAACTTTTCAAGGTCATTGATATCTAAAGCTAGGGTTTCTAAGCCTGATTTCAGAACACAAGATATGAATCTATTATCTAGATACAAAATAAAAATGTCTCCTTCCAAACCAATCTGATGTGAGACAGCCAAATCTCCAACTGATACGCATTTGAACAGATGTTACCATTTTTCACTGTTGAATACACTCCTGAATAAAGCACTTCACTTGAATTCTTAAACTGACAGATTTTTAGTTAATTTTTCCAAATTCAATTAGCAAAATACTAAACCCAATGTCAGATGCCCAACATATCGGGTCACTTCTAGCAAATAAATCTATTATAGAGCTTTTCACTAAAAATTTCAATAGCATTAACAAATATTTCCATTTACCAAACAGCCTCTGTGGCAAACTTGAAGGAACCCAAGGGATAAATTCATAAAGAGAAGAAAGGAAGCACTTGCCTCATTCATTTCCCCCCTAACACGGGTTAAGGTGTCTGCATTGGGGTTGCTAGAGAAATATTCCATCTGCTGATGAAGAACTCTAGAAAATTCATCATTCATTGCATAAGCAAGTGCATTGTGAGCCACTTGGCCATATGTCTTCATAAATCTCATTTGAATATCCTCTAAATATGCAAATGGAATTCGTCCTGCATGCAAACCACTGTTAGGAAGAAAGAATCAAACAATAACACAGGAAGAGGCCTGAATATGACAAATGCATTCTCAAACTATTAAGAATGTAAAAATGTAGCAATCCCAAACACAACACTAAGTGTAAAAGAACTATAGGATATGTATGTATGTATAGGGCACTAAGGCCGAGGGAGAACACCACATAAAGTTGAAAGGGCATATGGCCACCTGGCCTACAGAGGTCAGGCCAAATCTTCAAGCAATCATGAGAGCAGACTCTGTGATGGAACTGAAGTCTTGCAGATGTGTCAAATCAAAATACTTATATCATGTACCCACATGTCAAAGAATGGATCAATAGGGAGTTCAAAATGTAGCAATGCCAACATCATCATGTGTCAGAGGTGTCAAAAAAGGCGTAAGTTGATGGTTGAGAGCAGTAAAAGAAATGATACATCCCTGTCATTCTATTGATGATATTTCAGCATCTATTAGTTGTTCTGTTATAAGCAGTAAACTTGCAGCACAAGCGATGCCTAATGAGCACGGTGTTTATTTTGAAAAAATTGTCAAAGGGTTGGGTTGTCATGATTTCCAATTGAAATGAGAAATTTGATAGACACTTGACAGACACACACAAAGGCACATACATTCCAAAACCCAAATTTGTAATAATGAAAAGGTAACTAGATATACCTCTACCATCTCGACAACCCCACTCTCGTCGAACATTTTGGCAAGCCCTTCACTGTCCACAAGTTTCTGCATAACCTGTAAACATAAGCCTCTCCCATACACTACAGTATATACATATAATGCAAAATAATTTCCATTCATCCAAGAATGCCTTTAAAGGAAAAAAATTACAAGCTCAAGGCAAATACCCAATCTTCCAAAATTAAAATAAAGAGAAAGAACAATTCCATAATCATAGGAAGAATGAAAGCTCACCTTAAACACCTCTGGCCTTGTGCCTTCGATGCTAATTTCTTTGTCATTCCACTCCCCAGAGGACTCAAAAAACATGGATTTAAATACAGGGGAACGTGCTGCTAGAACAACTCTGTGGGCATGAAATTTTTCCCCTGATACATCAAATGTGACATCCGCATTTTCAACATCTTCAAGCAGTTCCCCAAATTGTTGACCCAAGTTTGATTCAGGGCTGTGAATATAGTGCAATCTGGGGCCTTGAATAGCAGAAACCACAACCCCAACTCTCCTAAAGCAAGGGGATGGATCAGAAATCTCTCCTAAATCTGCATGTTCCTCTAAATATGGAAGGTTATCTCTGTAAATAAAGTCAAGGGATTCTCCACGCAGAGGCAACTCAAGGGATTCTCCACGCAGTCTTAACACAAAGGTCACACCAACTTAGGGTTCAAGGTAACCCTCGACACTCGACCAACTCCATGTTCAAGAGAGCAATCACCAAGACACATTGGAACAAGCCCTAAGTCCATTATCTAAGTTATCTTCTTTAGGCCAGACCAATGTGGCTCGAGATCTATGTCTCTCCTACACATTGGCTTCGTCCTTCCACGCCAATTCCATGGACATGAAAGCATTAATTTTCAAGACTGTGCAGTTATGAAAGCAACAGTAGAGCTTACCATCCGATCGGGGATATTGCCCTATCTCATCCCAACAGACAAATGAGAATGTGAGTTTAAAGGATTACATTTTAACAAGTGAACCGATACATCCGTCGCTTAACTGACACAATATTATTGTGTATTGCAAACTTTACTCTAGATTTATTTGTTTAATCTTCTCAATTCAACAACCGTGCCGTCGCTTAACCGACGGTTATGAGAATATCCATCTCTTAACCGATGGGTATGAGACTAGCCGTCGCTTAAGCGACGCTTGTGGCCACATTTACAAAAAAAAAATGTATTTTTGTGATTTTTGTTAAGTTTAAAAAGAGAAATCCACGCGCCGTCGGATTTTTCCGTCGGATTTTGGATCGAAATGTAGTAGTGTTTAATTCCAAAATTGAACCAAATACCTAGGAAATCATATGTAAACCATCAAATTGAGTAGGAGCCTCACTACTCATTCTGATTTGTGTGAGAATGAACCTTGTGACTCCTGCAAAATGAAAGGTCAGGAACACAAGGAATTTGATGAAGGTATAGATAAAGGGATTTGCTGAGTTAAGTCTACTACTGAGTGTTTTGTTGCAAAATATGTTGTGTGGCATGGATATTCATCCCAGTGGTTTAGTGAATAGGCTCAGGGGTCCTAATCAAGTAACTTTGGCTGCTTCAGGAAAAAGGTTGGGTGGAACAGTCTCCCATGGGTGTTTGTCCCCTTTTTGCATTTTATCCAGGTTTAATTGCTATTTATTTTCTAAATTTGTAGTTTCATTTGGAATATGCTAAGGAAACTATAATTGGGATGATTGAATATATTATAATCTCTTATTCTGAATGTTTTTAGGAACATTACGTTTATTAGTTCTAAATTGAATGGATAGATCTACTGGTGTAGTATTCTCTGTAAAAATATTTCATAATATAAACAATGTTCTTTTAGTATTAGCTTTAGATTGTTTCTACAGGTATTACAGACTATTAAAATGCTAGTAATAGGGGTATAATTTTTTAGACTAAGCTTGAATCAAGTAAATTTTGTAACATAGTAAAGACTGGTAAAGATAGAGACCTACTATAAGATAGATATTTCATATATATATATATATATATATATATCAAGTAAATTTTGTAACACAGTAAGGACCGGTAAAGATAGAGACCTACTATAAGATAGATATTTCATATATATATATATATGAAATATCTATCTTATAGTAGGTCTCTATCTTTACCGGTCCTTACTGTGTTACAAAATTTACTTGATTCAAGCTTAGTCTAAAAATTTACTTGATTCAAGATAGAGACCTACTATAAGATAGATATTTCATATATATATATATATATATATATATAAAGAACAAAACGTTGTTTATAGCACAATAAACTATTTAGGGTTAAAACCTAAAATAGATTATACAGAATTAAACATAAGCTGGAACTTATCCAATGTTCAGATCTAAGTTTCCTCCTTAATACTTTTATTTACAATAATCTTTTCAGGATAAGTTTCATGTCTCTTTAAAACAAACTCTAGAATTAATCTAGAATAACCAGGGTTCTAAATGAACAGTAATAACTAAGCTAGTTTCACATACGAGCATCTTAAGCTCGGTTTCTTAACAATTAAATTGTTTAATAACACCAAGTCGGGATTATTGATAGACCGTAGCACTGGTTACAAGATTCAAGTCAGGCTGGTGTTGTTTATGCAGTATTTCGCTTGCAGAAGGAAGTTACAGATAGTCTTAGGGCTTATTTATTTTTGAAACAGTAATTGTTAGTTAAACAGAGTATAAATTCTTTGCAACAAGTAATTGAGGTTTACCTACAATCTTAGGGTATTTTAATATTATTTTAAACAAATATTCTCAGTCCTTAAATAAAACGATAAAAAGGATAGGATCTTTTTATCACTAAATTCGTTACATCTACTAAGTCAACTAACCTTGCGGCCTTTAATTTTTTTATAAACTGAAATAACATCAAGAGAGGCTTCACGGCCAATCCATCATATTATAAGTTTTCCCAAATCCCTGCTAACTATCGAATGAATAACATGACTGTGTAACAACTAAATCAATATTTAAAAACCATAATTACAAAACGCATCTCGGTATCCCCGTTAAACAATAACAATTACTATAAATTGTTGGCGTTGCATTCTCTAAGTAAAGGAATATTATGGCCACATTACAGATCTTCCTAACCCATGTAGAATTACAATCAAAGTATTTGGACAGAGGCCTTATGCCTATCTTTTCCAAGTATTTACAACAGTAAAGCCTTCTAGTCATAGTTACTATGAAAACTATAAAACGTCGAGTAATACTGATACACAAAGTCGTATTTGATGCCACATTATTGGTAGGTCTAAAAAAACTGGATATTTTACTACTTTTTCCTCACAAGGGTTTTTATGCCATCACCATAATCTTTAGGTTAACTACTATTGTAAATCACAAAATGAATTTTGGGTGGTAAAACAACCCTGGAAGTATCAACATTATCAAACTCTTCCACATTATAGATATTATAATATTAAACCTAGTAATAAAATTACGGTAGTGGTTTCTCAATCCAAAGACAAATATATAGAGTAAAGGCTCATGGCTGCATTGCGGAGCATTGTAAACCAACTAAGCTACGAACCCCTCATGGGTCAAACAAATTGAAGGTTTGTACTATATGTATACAATAGACAGAAATGAAATAGATGTAATTTTAAATACCATATCTTCCAAAAGAAAGTGGCATAGTTGCAAGACTCCATAGAAAACAATTTATTATTGTTACATCCCCACCCCTCAAAACCCTATGCTAAGCATCTGAGGGTGGCATGCCCATGGAGGCCATGCCCAAACACACCTACAGAAGCCAATGAATATTGAAATTTCCACTCGGTTTGGTATGCAGACCCCAACCTTGAATTGGCCCAGGCGTCCTTGAATGGCTTTTGTAGGCCTACTGTAACTCGCCATAGAACGTTGATCGGGGATCTGATGAACAAACCGTCGGTTTTGTTGGGATTATGGCATGGGATTATGGCCAGGGTGGCCTCCCCCCTGACTTTGCACAACCCAGCCATACCTCCATGCCAGATTATGCAAACTAGGGTTCCGCCCAAGTGGAGTGTAAATGCAATTACCCAATCTCATTCAATATAGATATTTGGATCCTCTCTTTTTCTAATTGCATCCATCAATCTGTTGTGCTCTAAATGAGGTAAGAAGTAACGTACCTTGGTTGAGTTCTTGTTTGACATTGTCTATAGATGTATTTTTGTGCCAACAATTTTGTGAAGTGATAGACCATAGAACCTGGTCTGTAATACATGAATACATTGCTACTAGTTCTTCTTGATTTCCCATATAGTGTAATATATTCACCCTCAACCACCATCGAGCCAATAGGAAATTCATTTCCTTCATCATTAATCAATGATCCATTCAGGATTTGATTACCTCAAATGCATTGTGCCAACTAATAACCTGTACTTCATTAATTGTCTTTCGGGGTAACAGCTGCATATATGTGTCCTGGTTCTACAAGATCTGAGATATGGTCATAGTCTATTGAAACCGTTGACTGACCCTCCTCTAAGTGGGTTGTTTCACTGACTACATGTGGGTCTACTGCAAGTGACACATGATCCCAATCATCAACCCAATCCATGCATTCACATTCATCCCATTCACCACTACTACAAGGGCTACAAAAGAAAGCAAGTTTCTGCATCCTTATTTCAAATAGGGGGTTGTTTGAGCTTCGATCCAAATGAAATCCCCATTTTACTGCGCTGCGAATATAGGAACGGGATTGATCTATGTCAACCACATGCCAAAATTTCCTGACTGGCCTTCCTACCCCTGTTGATGTATGTTGCACTTTAGTTCAGTCTGACATTGTTGCAGAGCACCATTGAACTATGGATTCTGCATCTTTGAAATGGGGGTTTCTGGTAAACCTCATCTCCTCCCTTCGCAATGCGGTCTTATGCATGCATTGAACCCGTCATGCTCACCTTTTCCTTGCCTGGTCTCAAATTAGTTCCATATATGCGACACATTATAAGTATTATGTAACATACTCATCGATTGGAAGACTCAGGCATTTTTGAACTGACCCGCACAACCATCTAACCATATCCAATGTTGATCCATCTGTATATCTCCCTCCTTTAGTTGGTTATAGAAAATTTGAAAACAATGTTGCAGATAATGCAGATCATGGCATCTATCATCACTTATGTAAAAGTTTTTCTCCTTTTTTATTATCCTATTGTTAATGTTTCTCTCATGGCCATGCCTATACGTAACATGTACCATGATGCTGACTTGGTCGGAATGGTAGTATTGACTTTGAATTTTATTTTTTGGCTGAAGGGTGTAGTTTTCTACAAAATCCACAATTGACAATATGGTCCCAATGGGAAATTTGTCCCTGCATTTTTTGTACTACTCATCCTGCCATCGTGCCACATGCACATGTTGAACATACTGCTCGGATTTCTTGTAGAACTCCGTAAAAAAATCACATAGCCATACCTATTTCCATTAAAACAAGGGTCGTATTAGAATGTGACCTTTAAAGAATGTATATGTAGAAACTGAACATGTAAGAGGAAAAGAATTCATTAATCATTTGCACCTGTGACTTCACTAATGCAATCTTTTTAATTTCCTTCGCACTATCTAATTGATAGGCTGCATACTTGAAGCTCTGCATCTCCATGCTCATATTTCCAAATTGATGCTCATCGTTTCCATGAATGCAACGGTTCAAAATAGAAAACCCACTACACCTAGAAAAATTCCCATATAGACATGATTTTCCATAGTATTTGTGTCCTTCATTCCTTGGACACATGTTGGTGACGATAAAATCTCTCGATGCATTTGGTGGTATTACGGATTCATTACAGCCCTGCTCAAGGTTAGTATGCAAATCAAAAAATATATGTTTATACGTGTCATAAAAATATTCATATTCTACATGGTATCTACAACAGCATGTATTTTGATCAATGCATATACAAACATACCATGGTTTACATTTATCAAAGCATCTTTGCCCCACGTTCAATTGTGTGTGCTCATTCCTGAATCTCTCATAGAGTTCAATTTGTTTTGTGTCAAGCAAGTGTTTGACATGGGGTTCACATTCAGTAGAACCTTTTCTCAGCTTTAGCACATCTCTTTGTTTAGATGAAGTTCTGGTATGATTAAGCCAGAAAGTTTTTACTAAGTCCTTAACAACATCAATTAGCTTCATATCTTGACGAGGCAACCTACCAACAAAATCCCAACAATCTTTTCCACCTGGAGTCTGAATATTTTCTCTTATAACATAGTACTTCTTAACAGTTTTTCTATTTAATTTAAGTATGTGAGAAGTGTGTGAAAGGAGGTGACGTTGGCGTGTGGACTTTCTTACAACTGATTCTAATAACACACGATGAGTCGCACAAAGATCTTTATTACGAGACATCTTCCCAATCGCATTAAAAGCAGATTGGAGATTTATAACAATATGATTGTTAGCCTTTGAACTTCTAACCATATTTATGCCTAGAATTCTGCTAACAACAACTAAACAATTTGACTTTAATAAACATAGTAATAATTGACATTTACCTACATCGCCTTTGGATTCAAAATATTCCTTCATTAATTTGTTGCATTTCCAATCGATAGTGCGTTTGGGAAACTTACCTTCAAGGCCTGACAGACAAATTTCATCCACATGGATACATCTAGGAGTCCTTTTTCTTGCAGTAGACAGTTGAGGTAGGGTAGGTGGACATGAGCTACGAATCCCAGGGATTCTTTGTTGTGGTGCTTCATTCACATGTCGGTCCATATTGGGAGTGTGCTCGACATGGTTGTGGTCTTCTTGGAGAGATTGCAAATTAATCATTGCTCAAAGGTCCAACGCTTGATACTCAACGTCTCTCAATATACCTATGTCTTCAAGAGCTTCAACATGGCTCGTTGATGGATTATTGGTTGGAGACTGTCTTGATGTTGGAATTTGAGTTGGGTCCGTTGGATGCAACTACTTCACCCATGGTTCTGAAGTAGAGGTTGTTATGTCATCAAATCTGTTAGTATCGGTCGTAGTACCAGTGGAAATGTCTGGACCATGTCTCACTCTCTTCATAGCCAACTTGGCCTTTTGTCTTACCCCATTTTCCTTTTCAATGGGCATATTCCTTCTAGTTTTTCTTGCTCTGTTACGTGAGTTTCCATCTCCAAGAGTTTCTTTATCAAAACTATGAGGTCTACCCCTGCATAAGAAGCAACAAATAAGGTATTAGTTCCATTATACAAGAAACATGACACGTTCCAACATAATTAACTAAATTATAGATATGTTAGCATGGTAATTATTGGCATTGATACATAAATTCTAATTAAAGGTTTCTCTTTATGTTTGAACTAATTTTTCATTTCTATACTCTATTTGAGTCAAGTAAAGAGAGTCAATTTTGCAGGTATTACAGCTATAGGATTATGACTTCCTTTGTGTTAAAAAATTATTGGAAGTGAAAAGAAGATGAGTGAAATATTCTTCATTTCCAACACCTTCGCATGAGATGACATTACACGTAATATGCCACATTAGTTGTGAGGGAAGACACAAGTTGGTGTTTGGATGTCTTGGGAATAAATTGAATAAATTACACTCATTAAGTTACAAGTTAACTATTAAGAGAACAAATTGACTAATTACACAATGAGGAGGCTACAAACCCCTCGAAAAAATGAGAAATCATTGAGGTAGAGGCATCCCTGTCAAGCTCAATGGCATGTTATGAAAAATCTAGCATGAAGAGGAGAGCATGGACAAGTTGGTGAACTATTCAATATGGACCCTCTCCCATGATTGCTTCCAAGGTTCTTATACAAATTGAAGAGTCTCAATAGAGAACCTCATCTATGCCATCCTTGTGGGAAATCAAAATATATTTATGTGCAAATGATTATTGGTGTACATTGCATACTTCATCTTGTATAGAGAATATGGACAACTTGGTGAACTATTCAATATGGACCCTCTCCCATGATTACTTCAAAGTTTTTTTTTAAATTGAAGAGTCTCAAGAGATAACTTCATCTATGCCATCATTGTGTGAAATCAAAATATATTCATGTGCAAATGTAAATTAGTTAGCATTGCATACTTCATCTTGTATGGAGAATATGAGACTTGTTTAGATGTGAAGTTGGGAATTCTTCTTGTGAAATTAAATGTTGTCTATAAGAGGGATATTGTTGTAGGCATATGATAAAACGTAAATCAATGAAATGATCTAAACTTTGTGAATGAAAACAATTATTTACAATTCACCATACCTATTCAAAATGATCTCTTCTTGAAATGAAAACTTGTAGTTTGAATGTATCCACTAACTTCCAAGACCACTAAATATGTTTGTTATATTCCAAGAGTGATCTTCTATCCAATAGATCAAAGAGTGATGATTGAGTCTGATCCAAATTGCAGAGTTCAGGAGCACAAAACGCGCGAACAGTTGTAGAAAACCCATGAAAATTGGTAGCAATCCCGAGAATCCAGATCTCTATTTTTTTAAACTAGTAACAGGTGCACACATGCATATTTGAGCATGCACACGCGTGTATAATAGCACACACACATTAATGCATAAGCACAACAAGATGTGCGTGCGCTCCTACCTAACACTTACAACATTTACTCACTAACATTTATCCCATTTAATAACTAATGCTCTTCAACAACATCTTGGTATTCACACAAGTACGAATATTTTTACAATATAGTCTTCACCACTACTTTCTTCTTAGTCCCATGGGTGCCATTAGGAGGTCTTAGGCTCCTTACCTATGGCTAGTGGAGGGTAAGGGAGGCATCCAACATTGACCACCATCACCATCATAATCATCATCATATTCATCATCATCATAATCATCGCCATCATAGTCATCCTCATCATCATTATCATAGTCATCATCCTCATCATCATCATTGTCATCATCCTCTAATCAAACTTGGAATGGTTGCTTATTATATACAAATAACGAGATCTATAAAGCTCTGATAATAAATTTTCAATCGTGTACTAAGAAAAATGTAGAGAGTGCTTATGCGAGTTGACACATCAAAATCCTGGACATGAGTTGCATGAGTAATTGAAATTGACAACTACTATCAAGAAAGAAGAAAGCATTAGGCTCTGTGGACTCTACAAAATCCTTCGTCTTTCAAATTTTATAGATGTGATGTGGGAGGGGCCACGCTGTATGGAGTATCAAAAGGCTTACTATAAATATTGATTACTAAATCTTGAAAATGGGAGAAATCTCATTATGAAATCTTGAAAACAGTTGAAATCTTTAATACACATATAAACACTCATTACACTGATGGCCACACACTCGTTTGAATATTTCTGTTACCAAATGATCTATTCTATTCTATGGACCGTACATTTGCAGACATCAATGAACATCCATCACATGAAAAGAAACTCATGAGTCACGGCTACTATAGTATTGGAATTTTAATCACCCCCATTACTTTGGAAACACCCTTTCAGCATCATTTATATAATAAATTCACTATCTTCATGAACAAAAGCTCAACTAATCAAGATCCTACCCCCTAGGACATCAGACAAGACTAAAGAGAGCAGAAGATGAATCAAGACGTCTTATCCCACGAGGAACTCGAGGGATAACTAATTCAAGATGAAGTATATTTTCCATCATATCAAAACAAGTGCCAAAAATGCATTCTAAAAGGAGGTTGAGCTACTGCACTAAGCTTAGCCTCAACTTTCGACACTAAGCTTAGGCTCAGCTTTCATTATAATCATTGTCATCATAGTCATCCTCATCATCATCATCATAGTCATCATCCTCATCATAATCATTGTCATCATCCTCCTCATCATCAACACCATCATAATCATTGTCATCATCCTCATCATCATCAACACCATCATTATTCATCGTCGTCATCATCATCGTCATCATCATCATCATCATCATCATCATCATCCTCCTCCTCCTCCTCCTCCTCCTCCTCATCATCATCATCCTCATCAACATCATCATCATCATAGTCATCATCCTCTTCATCTTCATCATCATCCTCATCCCCATCATCACCATCATAGTCATCATCCTCATCATCATCATTATCACCTTCATCATATTCATCATCATCCTCATCATCGTCATCATAGTCATACTATTCGTGATCATCATCATCATCATCATCATCGTCATCATCATCGTCATTGTCATCGTCGTCGTCATCATCATCATCATCATCATCGTAGTCATCATCATCGGCATCGCCATTGCTCATCATCATCACCGTGGTCATCATCATCATGGTCATCATCATCATAATCGTCATCATCAACATCATCATCCTCATCATTGTAATCATCATCACCATAATCATCGTCATCATAGTCATAGTCATCGTGATCCTCCTCCTCCTCATCATCATCATAGTGATCATCATCGTCGTCATCGTCATCGCCATCATCATCATCATAGTCATCATCCTCATCATCATCATTGTCATCATCCTCCTCATCATCAGCATTGTTCATCATCATCATTCGATTCCAAATGCTTGAAAATAAAATCAAAGTAGAGTTTCAACTAAACCTATCATCATCATCATCATCATCATTGTTCGTCATCATTGCCATCATCATCATCATCCTCATCCTCATCCTCATCATCATCATCATCATCATCATCACCATCATTGTCATCGTCATCATCACCATCATTGTCATCCTCATCCTCATCATCATCATCATAGCCATCATCCTCCTCATCATCATTGTCATCATCCTTATCATCATCATCACCATCACCATCATCATCATCATTATTCCTCATCATCGTCGTCATCATCATCATCCTCATCATCCTCATCATCATCACCATCATAGTTCATCATCATAGTCATCATCATCGTCGTCATCAACATCATCATCCTCATCATTGTAATAATCATAATCAACGTCATCATAGTCATAGTCATAGAGATCATCATCATCATCATCATCATCATCATCACCACCATCACCATCATTATCATAGTCATGATCCTCATCACCATTATTGTCATCATCCTTATCATCATCATCATCATCATCATCATCACCATCATCATCATTGTTCCTCATCATCGTCATCATCATGATCATTCTCATCATCATCACCATCATTGTTCATCATCATAGTCATCATCATCCTCATCATCATCATCATCGTCGTCATCAACATCTTCGTCCTCATCATCGTAATCATCATAGTCATAGCCATCGTGATCATCATCATCATCCTCATCATCATCATCACCATCATTGTTCATCATCATCGTTATCGCCATCATCATCATCATCATCATCCTCATCATCCTCATCATAGTCATCATCATCATCATCATCATTGTCACCATCCTCCTCATCATCATAATCATTGTTCATCATCATCATTCCATTGTAAATGCTTGAAAATAAAATCAAAGCAAAGTTTCAATTAAACCTATCATCATCATCATTGGTCCTCATCATCGTCATCGTCATCGTCACCATCATTGTTCATCATCACCGTCACAGTCATCATCATCATCATCATCATCCTCTTCATCATCTTCATCATCATCATTGTCATCATCCTCCTCATCATCACCGTCATGGTTATCATCATCATTACATTGAAAATGCTTGAAAATAAAATTAATGCAAAGTTTCAACTAAACCTATCATCATCATCATCATCATCATTGTTGTTGTCATCATCATAATGTCATCATCATCATCGTCATCATCATAGTCATCATCCTCATCATCATCATTGTCATCATCCTCATCATCATCATCATTGTCACATCCTCCTCCTCCTCATCATCATTGTTAATCATCATCATCATCATCATCATCATCCTCATCCTCATCAACATCATCATAGTCATCATCATCATTGTCACATCCTCCTCCTCCTCATCATCATTGTTCATCATCATCATCATTCCATTGAAAATGCTTGAAAATAAAATCAAAGCAAAGTTTCAACTAAACCTATCATCATTGTCATCATCGTCATCATCCTCAGCCTCATCATCATCATCATCATCACCATTGTCGTCATCATCGTCATCATCATCATTGTCATCCTCATCCTCATCCTCATCATCATAGTCATCATCGTCATCATCATCATTGTCATCATCCTCCTCCTCATCATCATTGTTAGTGTTCATGGTCGTCATTGTCATCCTCCTCCTCCTCCTCCTCATCATCATCGTCAGTGTTCATGGTCGTCGCCATCCTCCTCCTCCTCCTCCTCATCATCCTCATCCTCATCCTCATCATCATAGTCATCCTCCTCCTCCTCCTTATCCTAATCATCATCATCATAGTCATCATCCTCATCATAATCATTGTCGGCATCATCATCATCATCATCATTATCATCACCATCATCATCCTCATCATCGTAATCACCATCATAATCATCGTCATCATAGTCATACTATTCGTGATCATCATCATCATCATCGTCGTCGTCATCGTCGTCATCATCTTCATCATCATCATCATCATCATCATCATTGTCATCATCATTATTCATCATCATTTCCATGGTCATCATCATCATCGGCGTCATCATTAACATCATCGTCCTCATCATCGTAATCATCATCCTCATCATCATAATCATTGTCATCATAGTCATAGTCATCGTGATCATCATCATCATCATCATCATCCTCATCATCATCACCATCATTGTCATCGCCATCATCATCATCATCATCATCATCATCATCATAGTCATCATCATTGTCATCCTCCTCCTCCTCCTCCTCATCATTGTTCATCATCATCATTCCATTGCAAATGCATGAAAATAAAATCAAAACAACCTTTTAACTTAATAGATGCACGCAAGTGTCTTCAATGCATACACACTTAGAAGCGCGAGTGCACATCTAGTGTGTGCGCGTTACGTTTAAAACCACGCGCACACGTGATTTAAATTTAGAATTTTGGCGGGCACCTTTTTTCCAACCTATGTGGTGGATGACTTGGCTGCTTTGGTTTTAGGTTCATGTTGCCAAACCAAGTGGTTTGGACTGTCTTATGACATAAAACATGTTTTGTACCACTTCTCCTATTTGGTGCATGATTTTGCATATGCCATGCTTGTCCACTGCTAATGAAAATTCACACTTATGTAACTCTGTCTATAGATTCTAAATATGTAATTTTTATTTAAATCTATTATCTTTTTCTTTTTTTTATTTAATTTTTAATGGACTAACGTCAATCTAACACAAAAGGTAGGATATTTTCTTCGGCTATAACTTTTGATTGGCTCACCTATTTAGAAAACGGAAAACAATCCACCCAGTAAGACACAAAGACCTATATCATAAAAAAAAAATCGTTCATTGACTATGTTAAGACTAAGATGTGGTGGACCAACGATGGACCTTGTCATTTTAGGGTATCACTGACTTCCTTAATTTGAAAAATAAAAAATCTAACATAAATAAATATGGAAAAATAACGATGCACTAGACACCTCTGTTATCTACAACTCTATATAATTTTTTCACAAAATTCCACCATTTACATACCAAATGAGTGGACCAACGCAAACATATTCATTATTTTTTGGGGAAAAAATAACATATCAACCTTAAAAGAACCTCATTTTTTGGGATTTATACTTAGTTTTCATAAATAAAAGTTATATATTCCGGAAGGTAATCCGTTTGTCCACGTTTCATATTCTTACGCCATATTCCAAAAAGTTGTGTAGGTACCTCTAATATTGATTTTTGACGTTCAGATTTATGTTTTTCCAGAAGTCCATTGCAACGAACACGTCATAAGTGACCAGCATTATCTTGCACTAGCCCAGGGGTGTGATTTAAGTTTCTGATATCCCAAGTTTCGGGAATACAAGCTACCTTGAAGTTGCTTAAAAATATTTTTTTCAATTTGTAGTTAGTTTGGTATATAAATTATGTTTTTGAAAGACAGAAAACCTTCTGCATCAATCTCTAACATGGTATATTGATAATGTTCCCGACGATCCTCCAACGGAGCATTGATTTGAGGTATGTTCCTTGCTACGTCATTTATAGTGGAAGCTTCCTATAAATTATTTACATTTTGTCCCTTTTTATCATTTTTGTATGGACAGTTTCAATACACATGAGGCTCATTGCATCCCCAACACTTTCTTGTGATATTAAACCCCCTACTAATATACCTTGTACTCTTAACTTCACCACTAGTAGAAGGATTTTGAGAGTTTTTAAACAAGTTGTAATTATTGTCTAAATAAATCCTCACCCCTTTCCTGAATGGTGAAGGTTGGCACCCCTTTCTTTGATATTCCTTTTTCCCCCTCTTTTTATTTTTCCATGTTTTATTTAGTTCAAATCACTATTTGAATTGCAGAAAGTATAATTTGGCTTTTCTAATGGCATTGTCCATGGTTTTTGGCATGTTTAACTCAATCTGGTCCTTATAAGCTTGGTGTAAACAATTGATAAACATACAACCTTTGTCTTTTTATTCTTTTAGGTATGGTACATAGCACTGTAGATTAACAAATTTTGTTACAAATTCATCCTTTCTTAGTTGTCCTCGCTTCAACTCAATAAATTCTTTTGCTTTTTCATCATAATACCTTTATGATAGATACTTTTTTTAAAACAATTTTCTAAAAAGCGTCCAAGTCAAGTCCTTAATACGCACATTATTCACACTTTTTGCTTCTCTCCACCATAATGCAACTTTACCTCTTAATTGATAAATAACTAACCGAGCTTTTAATTATTCTAGGTAGTTATAAATATGAAACTATTTGGTTATGTTTAACAACCATGCCTCGGCTGTTTCCTCCAATTCATTGTCGAATATAGGGGGTCAAATATTTTTGAATTCCCCTTGCAGCTCAACAATTTTCCCCCTTTTTTTTTGTCATTGGTTCACTATTATCAGAGTTATTTGTTTATTTACTGTATGAAGCTTGTGATCTATTTAAGAACTCATCATTAGAATCTCCCACCTTAACATGTCTTCTCTTATCATTGCTACAAGAATTTCGACCATTATGTTTAAACCCCGTCTTTTCTATTAAACGTGTTAAAAGGAGTTCATTTAATTCTTCTTGTTCATATTTGGCCCTAAGTAGTTTGGCATTATCAGTTTTCAGACTTTCTAAGTCTGCATTGAGACTTCTCATAGTCTCAAGCATCTTAGACTATACACCCACTTGCCTTTTATGCTCTAATTCCACGTAGATACCTTCCTCCTCTAACGCATGCATATCGCCTATGTGAAGCCCTTCTTCTACCATCTTTCCTTTGCCTAAATATTGTTTTATGTGCAAAGTAATAAATTTTTTCAATTAAAATTTTCAATAATACTTGATTTGAAATAACACTTTTATCTAATGGGACTCATTAGTTCTAAGTGACGCAACTTGCAACTCTGATACCATTTGTAAAACACCCCATTTATAAAACTTTTTATATATAACATTATCCATAATAAGGATTAAGAGTCTTGTTTCAGTTCAAAAATATATTAATCAATAAAACAATTATGATCATAAAAATTATCTAAAGAATTAAGTTTACCATTTATCCGAAGAGTTTTCTTATGAGACTAAGAGTCAGTTCTCTAGTTAATAAAGGTTCAATCTTAACATAGGTGTCTTTGCTTACTTATTGTCTTTGTTTTTATAGGTATTGAGAGCTCACATTTCAAGGGTACTTGATCTTTCGGCTAACAAGTTTAAATACTCCAAGATAAGGCATTCTTATACATCTAGCCTTGCAAAGTTCCAAGGGAATATTTTCTACTATAATATTTTCATCATTATTGTGTATCAACCTAATGAGTGTTCACTTATGCCAGCTTAGTTTTGACACAAGTGTTTTCGTATTGAAGTGTATTGGTGGTGAATAAATCCACCCTTAGCAATCAAGGGTGTTTCTCTTAACAATGAGGTGAAGATTGACGACTTGATGGAATTATATCCTCTGCCCCATCTTACTGGATATGTACCAATGCATATCCCTATGTGAATTTTTTGAAATTACACTCCCAAAAATCTCGACATGGTTAAAAAATATATTAAAGGTAAGTTTAGGTAGTGGATGCCACGTAGTATATTTTTTTTTAGATTTTACTCCTTGTACGAGTGGCATAATTTTAGTCTTGGATGGTTTCAAAAGTTCTAGCTCATTAGCCATTTTTGTTTTTGCATTCATAGGGCTCTACCCTATTCGTAATCTACCTAAGAGAACCCTGGCATCACTTGTTTTAATGGAGCAAATTACCTATACCTATGACTACGTTGATTCAAGTCTTCTTTATGATAATACAACTCTCTCCAAGCTGTTGGATTCAAACAATTGGAAGGAAGTCTGCATATCATTCATCAATGAATAAGGTAAGCATTTCCAGGTGCAGATTCTTTATTTTCTCTTTATCTAGAGTATGCTACCGACTAAGTTTGGTTTCGTGGCTATGTAGACGCACCCTAACCAAAGAGCTCGAGTGGGATTTTATAGAGATTAGTTAGGGTCCTTCGGTAAGAAGTGATTACTCATCCAGGATTGAAATCTTCATGAATTGGTTGTCTTAGCTATCGACATTGGATGTATTAAAGATTGTGCTACCCCTTCCATATTTTTGTGGTAAGATTCAACGACAACCCCTCCATTTTTTTAGGGTTAGTTAAAAGGAAGTATTAACGTCACAGGCGTTGGGTCAAATTTAATGGCTTGGATTTTGAAGGGCTCTTATGCTCAAATTGGTATGTAGTTAAAAGGTTGAAGATATTATTGAAGGTGGGATGCGAAAATAGTTTACCGAGCGATTACCTTTTCTTACATTACTTTGAACAAGTTCCAATTCATTAACTATGTGAATTATCAATCATTTATTTACTCAGGGCTTGAATTGGCAAATGAATATTGATCTGAGAAGTTTTATAATATGTCTATTATGGCCAGTTTATAACTCTTGCATATTAATTCATGCAGAGGGTCCTGAGCTGCTTGAAAATTTGAGTTTGACATTGCTGTGTTTTAATAATTCTTACTTTGGTAATTTATGTCTATTTTGTGATGATTATAAAGTTGAAAATTTGTATTGTTTTATTGTTTTTTTTTGTTGAAAACACCCTGAGCTGTATTGGGTTAACTGTTAACTTGGTTGACTATTTGGTTAGGGTTTAATTTTTAATTAGTTTTCTCATAACCTTAGTGATATGGAAGACTCTTACGTGTAGGGTTTGGCTTCAATATTTGGTTAAAGATTGCATGATGCTACTGGGTGAATATTAGTAATATATTTATACCTACAAATAGTTATTATGTTCATACTTTACATAACTCACTTGGGTTCGATTCTTGACTTGAAAACATCACTTTTTTCAGTTTTGAATACAAGGTTCATAATACAAGACTTGTTTAATTTGTTAGTGGGACTCTTTTACGGTTACCAACACCATAATTATAATAAAATTTAAACGAAGACTAGATAAACCCTTTGCTCACATATTTTGTGATTAATAACTTCCTACCAACAAAATAGTTAGAGAAATATAATACACAATTTGCATATATCACACATTTCCAGTTTTGTATCAAACCTATCTTAGCATTTGGAAATGGAATTTTTAATAAATTAATGAATAGTTTACAAACTATAATCATAAGACAAGGAAGAAGATTCTACTATGACTAAATAATAAATTACAATGTCGACGGTTAATTAGTAAAAACATAGTCCAATAAACAAAGATAATGCTCACTGAGCATTATCTTTGTTTATTGGACTATGTGTACGAATTCTTCACAATTCTTGTAAATTGGAATCCCAATTAACCTCCAACTTCATTCTAGGCACCAATCCAACAAATCCCAACAATATTATAGAGTACCACACATTCTAGAGCGGGGAGAGAAGTATCTCCATGTTTCCAAACCCGTGTTCAAAAATCACCACCTGTAGACCTTCCTCAGCATACTATGTGATTGTTGTGATAGAGAACCACTCCCCTAAAGCGTAGGGGAAGGAATCATCCTCCAATGACACCAGTATCACTATCCCAGGCTTACTAATTGCACCAGACTTCACCCACACTGCTCTATAATTGTATATCCAACCTATAATGTTTTTAATTAAATGGAAGGGCATATATATCAAAACCTCTAAAGGTATCCGCATAGCTAAGATTCCCATAGACTCGTCCACATGTGGGAACAGGTGTTCCATAATGGAAAGGCTTTGGGGAATGTATCATCTGGCTTAATGTATTAATGGTTGACAAGACCATATTAAATGCTCATTGAACCAATCCCCAACTCTGGATTAATAAACCTTAGGGGAGCCAATATGTAGTTTGTTGGCCCCCATTTTGGACGATGCCACCTTTTTTGAATTGAACGACCTTATTTGCGAGTTTATCAGCAATTTTATTGTTCTCTCATCGAACATGCATGAACTAAACATCGGGGATTTGTTGAAGAAGGCCATTGCTGCAATTTTAGAGCCTCCCGGCTATTCTATCATCTAGATCCATTCTTTTTCTTGCTTAAGAAATTATCAAAAGAGAGTATGCAATAACGACAATGGAATGAATTCTAAGAAAACATCCTGCTCAAATCCTTGATAAAAAGACATTTTCCCCAGCTTGCTTATTGGTAGCTTTCCCAAAACCCCATTCGAAGGTCAAGAATGCATGTCCTTTGGATACACGCACAACTACCTCTCCATAGAAAAAAGATTTAAATATAATTAATATAATTACACCCTATTTCATATATTTGAATATAGTTAATGTAGGTATACTCTTTGTACATCTATGTTTCTTTGTAAGGAAAGTATGGATTCTCACATTCTAGATGTCTTTCAGCCTCATATAATTGTTATATAGTTATTTGGATGAAAGAGTTAGCTCATAAACTATTCTTGAAAAATTTATACTTTTTATTTAAAATATGTTTAATTTTAAATAATAATTTTTTTTTCACTCAAATATACACTCTTTAAGCTTGATTTCATTTTTATCTTTATAAAAGTATTAACCATCTTAAGGTCTTCCACTTCAAGGTGTGATGTATGCACTCATCTCTTTGCCACTTATTTTGGTCAACTATTAAGAGAAATCTTAGCCACCTATTTTGGTCGACCAAACGCCTATTTCAAGAGATACCCCTACTATGAAAGATACAGAGGAATCGCACTATCTTCAAATAAAATGTCAGAAATTGAAATATCTTCCAATATAATTTCAGAAATTTTAGTATTAAGCAAAGAATCCAGTGTTCATCATGTTAGAACACGAGCCAGAGTTCGCTTTTCAACCCCATCGAGGCCTATTCAAGGAGATATTTAGACGCTTGTTCATTAGATATTTAGACCCCTGTTAAATGTACCAAACGGAATCTGAACATAATCGTTGAATATTCCAAGGTTTATTCCCGTAGATATTTTAAGAACAAACAATGAAAACAAGGCTTTAGTGTAGTGTAAAGTTATATATATATATATTAGTACTTTAATATTTAACAATTTTATTTTGTGCTAAGCGTCACAATTCTCCATCAGATTGGTCATGCACTCCACACTTTGGCTCAATCAGTCACTTCTTTCCAGGGGTTAAAATTGACGTCCATACGGACGTTTTTGGGTATTTTTTAAGGTCAAATACAGGTTTATGTGGAATATACAGGTCGTCAAGGTAATTTATTTTATTTTGTGAAATTACAAACAGGCTTAAAAACATTCGCCTATGTAAATTTTATATATTGATTATAAATTTATATATTCCAAAGTCTCTACAGTGGAGTTACTGTCCATGCAGCCCCGTGGCCACTTGATAGAACGGGAACTTGGGAAGCTAGAACGCAGAGTCCAGAGAACATAGAAGTAGAACCCTGGAGGTTGGCAGGCCGCAGACAGCTGGTCCAGAGAAGTAGAACGTGCTTATTTCAACCCTCACTTAATTTGAATTCCAAATTGCTTGACACTTGATTTGAATTCCAAATTGCTTGAGGCGGATCCATGCTTTTGGCCTTGGAAATGCCCTTGGCCTTCAAATTCCCCTGGCTCCTTAGCACTCATTATTATAGACAATGTACCACTTGCAATGGTCTCTGCTACCACAACTAATACTCCGTTTATTTCGATTACCAATGCAGGTGGCATCTGAATCACAACAAACCATTTATGCACTGCATTCATTTCTACTGCTTTCTTCATGTTCAAGATCTTGTTTTTTTTGTTTTGATGATTCCATGAATTTCTACTGCTTTCTTCATGTTCAAGATCTTGTTTTTATTGTTTTGATGATTCCATGAATATAAGAGAAGACCATACTTACTTCAGCGTCGAGGAGGCTTGCAGAGAAGCCAGGCCCATTGGGTACACAGTTTCTGCATTTATTTCTGCCTCAACGTCACTCCCCTTTTTTATCATAGCGATGGTCTCTGCCTTCACATTTTCACATTTCTTCCTACCATCTTTACTTCCCCTTTCTCTGCTTTGTTCGAGTCCAGACCATGGGCAAAACTAAGGTCCCTGATTCGGTTGATCAAAATGTGACAAACTAGGGTCCAGTATTGTTAATTTTTTGTTTTCTAAGAAAAAGAAAATGTACTAAGAGATGAGACATTTTACTATAGCCAATTTTTTAAGAACCATCCTGTAGCCAAATTACCTATCCTAATAAGCTATTTAAAGAAATCATATATACCAAAAGAAAAAATCTTCCAACCACCTTCCCAACGATCTTAAATTTCTAAAAGCAAACCTGTAATTTGATGCCAAAATACCAAAATTAAAATTCTTTAACTGTCAAATTCCATCGGTATTTACCTCGTAAGGAAAGTATAGATTTGTAACGTTAAGGTTCATGTGTCTTCCTCCGGAATTCTGCAGATTAACTTTTGACTCACACTTACTATATGAAAAACTTCTTTTCCATTGGTATAAAAAATCTTTTCTCTCACTTGAGTATATACGTGTCTCTCTGCAAGTGGTTAGATTCTTATCAACCAAAGTAAAATGAAATCTTTAAGTTCAGTGAGTGGGTGGAGAAGTGGTTCCCAATGGCCAATAGCATGCCATGATGCCAGTACACTGGGGAAGAAGAGAGTCCTGCTTGCTTAAGTTGATTTCAAAATGTCATAATTCTGGTTGTTAAGGTAGTATACTTATATATTCTAAGTATTCCTTAAACTAACAAAAAAGAAACATATCACACTATAACATGATACCAAACAACTACTGGTAGAACTATTACCAAACAATTACTATAATCTGATATCAAGCAACTACTCATGTTGTTAACAGGATACAAATATAACAATTTAATTATACTAAGTACTGAGGAAAGAAACTACACTCTATAATATAAACGAAATAGAAAGTAAAAAATAGTATCTGGCTATAAATTGGTGTTACCCTATCATAGAAAGACGCGACAGGAATTGAGGTAAGCCCAGTTGGATGTTTGCCATCTACTCATAATCTAAGAGACATAGTACTTGAATGTGAACATAATTCTATATACATAAAATACAGGAATTGAGGTAAGCCCAGTTGGATGTTTGCCATCTACTCATACTCTAAGAAACATAGTACTTGAATGTGAACATAATTCTATATACATAAAATAAAGTTGTAAGAATAAACCTAAAAATATGACATAAATTTTATTTTTTTCTAAATTTAACATACTAAAATAATATATCCAATAGAAATGGTCCTGACCTTAACGATCTAGCCTTATTCATCAAATTAAATTCCTCTGTTTTTGAAGGAAATTTTCAACCGACCGAAAATACACTTAATTTGTGGATTGGTTAAACTGTATTTATAGACCTAGAGAGGTTGAATCATTAAATGCGGTTTAGATAAGCATGGATAATGTAAATGCATTAGAACAATCCAAATGGTCTCTATTGTTGTGTTGATGAGCAAAAGGTAAACCTTTTTATTTATTGTTGCATACGTAACTCGAATATGTAAGTCAATGATACAATAAACTAAACTGCCCATGATTTCTAATGAAATCTCATTTGTCATCTTGCAAAAGTCTCGATTGTCTAGTCGAATGGAGGTGGTCACTAATAAGTTTTACTTTTGTCTCTTGAACATTCGATTCCAAAATGACCCAGGTCACCAAAT
>LPNX010618258.1:95237-142952 GCA_001517045.1 Pseudotsuga menziesii | reverse complement strand
GCAAGGCACAGAAAATTTTTCATTTGTTTGAATGTGGGCTAAGTCTATTTTCTTAAGCCCTCGACCGAGGTATTTAAATACCTCGATCGAGGTCTTAACGAAACCTATACTGAGAGTTTGTAAAGCCCTCGACCGAGGGTTTAACAAACTCTCGGTCGAGGTTTCGTTAAGACCTCGACCGAGGTATGAGCTTGGTCAAGGTCCTAGTCATGTAAACTCCTTTGGAGCAAAATCCCGGGAGTGAATTCAAACATTAATGACACTCCAACTACACACCCAACCATCTTTCCCACCCGAATTTTTATGAAACTCTATATAAACATAATTCATACTAAGCTAACTCTATCCTTCAAAATTGCCTAATTTCTTTGAAAAAATGTTTGTTTTGTAATACAAATTTAGCATTGTAGATTGTTTTGCAGGTATCAATTTGGATTATTGATCAATCACAATGGGAAGCAACCAACGTTGAACAAGAAGAAATGAAAGAAATCAAAACAAAATTGAAGAGAAAAGAGAGAAAGATAAAGAAAGGAAGAGGAGAAAAAGAACAATCTTGAGAGAAGAAGAAATTCCAAATGAAGCTATGATGGAGGAAGCAAATCCCATTGATATAGGTATAATTTCAAAGTTATGCAATTTGATTTTCATTTTCATAGTTTACAATTTGATAGATTTCATAGTTTACAATTTGATAGTTGATAAATTTCATAGTTTACAATTTCATAAATTTCATATTCATGTAAATTTCAATTCCATAGTGTTTAATACCTCGACCGAGGTATTTATTAACCCTCGGTCAAGGTTTTAATACCTCGAACGAGGGTTAAGAAATACCTCGGTTGAGGGCTGAACAAAACCTTGGTCGAGGGCTTGATAAAACCTCGGTCGAGATATTAAGACCTCGGTCGAGGGTTTAACAAGCCCTAGACCGAGGTGCGTTTTTCTGTTTTTGCCGAAATGTGCTTGCCAAAAAGTGTTACCCAGGTCAGCGGATTCACCCATACATCCCTAATGTCTATCATGTCAAAGGTTTGAAACATAATTTGTTAAGCATTGGACAGTTGTTATAAAAATGCTACAGAGTCTACATGGAAGATGATCACTGTGTGATCAAAGACAAGCGCCCAAGCGACTAGCTGATAGCAAAAGTGCCAATGAAAAGCAACCTCTTGTTTCCATTAAGGATAGTTACCGACATGAAAGGGAAGACAAACACAGGAGCTACATTCAAGGCAGAAAGTGAAGAAAAAATCGAGCTCCTCGACAAGAGAGAAAATTGCAACGCTAGTTTGCAAGCTGCATTTTAGATAGAAGTTCGGATGAATCCTGGTTGTGGCATTTCAGATTTGGACATCTGAATTTTGGTGGGCTGAAGCTTCTGCACACAAAGAATATGGTAAAAGGATTGCCATTGATTGACAGACCAGAGAGGGTTTGTGAAGGCTGCATTTTTGGCAAGCAGCACAGAGAGACATTTCCAGTTGCAAAGTCATATAGAGCACACACACCACTTGAAATTGTGCACTCTAATATTTGTGGTCCAATGCAGACATCATCCATTGGTGGCTGCAAGTATTTTCTAACTTTTATTGATGACTACTCAAGAAAAACATGGGTATATATCTTGAAACTTAAATTTGATGTATTTAGTTATTTTTAGCAGTTCAAGGCACTCATGGAGAACCAGAGTGGACATCGCATCAAGATCTTAAGGACCGACAGAGGAGGTGAATATGTTTCAAATGAATTTCTAAATTTTTGCAAAACCCATGGCATACAGAAACAATTCACTGCACGGTATACACCTCAGCAGAACAGTATAGCTGAAAGAAAGAACAGAACCGTCATGGAGATGGCTTGCATCATGTTGGCAGCCAAGCATTTTCCAAATGAATATTGGGGTGAAGCAGTCGCAACTGCCATTTACATTATGAACCGATGTTTGACAAAGAGTGTGAAGAACAAAGTTCCCCAAGAAGCATGGACAGGTATGAATCATAGTGTTTCACATTTAAAAGTTTTTGGTTGTGTTGCATATGCTCATGTTCTAGATGAGTTGAGAAGGAAGCTAGACAAGAAGAAACATAAATGTATTTTTGTCGGCTATTCAGAAGACACAAAAGCATACAAGTTGTATGACCCTATCGCAAGGAAAGTGATAATCAGTCGAGATGTTCAATTTGTCGAGAATGAATCATGTTATGGAACTATCGACATAAATGTCAACATTGTGTCGAATGTCAACAATGATGATATGGAAGAGGAAGTGGTTCAAACACCACATGTAAGTCAACTGGTCGGAGCACTGTCGACTCCCATGACACCAAGACATGGTTCAGCACAATGATCCAGATGGATATCGGTGGCCACCCACCTATTCCACTGACTCAAAACAATTGTCCATTATGGCAGTTCCCTAGTTATTTTTCTATAGTTTTTTGGGTCCCAAACTTTTAAGGCCGTTTTGAGGCCCTAAACGATGTTTTTTGGTGATTCAGAGCCAAATGGTTTTCATAGGCATGCATTTGGCTGACCAAAAGTTGTAAAGCTTAGATAGACCTTTCCAACGAGCTATCAAACGCCCAAATCAAAGATCGTATGCAAAAGTTATGACCTCAGGAAGTTGACTATTCAACTTACCACCTTGGGGCTGCAAACTTTATGACGGTTCATCTTATAGGGTTACATTTTGGACTTTTAGGGTTATCACCCTCATTATTATTATAAATAGGCCCCTTTGGCCTCATTTTGTATTCAGCTTGGCATGGATGAGCGTAGCAGCCACATCTCTTCTTAGAGATAGCTACCACCATTCTGACAATTGTATTACAGTCTGTTCTATTTCCGCAATTTAATAGAATATTTGTTTACTATATCTTTGTTATCTTTGAAAAATGTCTGTTATAATGACTCTATATATGTTCTTTCATTTCGTTCACAAATAAATCTGGATCACGCAAGGACCATCGACACAAGTAGCAGCTTAAGCTACACCGACAAGCACACCAAGATGACAACAGACTCCATCAAGCATTTCGTCAAGGTCGACATCGACAGAACCGGTGAAGACAAGAAGTTTGCGAGAGATATATGAAGCTGGTACACCAAATTCATTCTCTCTCTTTGCATTATTTCCCCTTATATATGATCCATTAACATTTGAAGAAGCTGTTGAAGAAGAAGTATGGGCACAAGCCATGGATGAAAAAATAAAATGCATTGAGAAAAACCAGACCTAGGAACTGGTTGATGTACCAAAAGACAAATATGTAATCAGTGTCAGATGGATTTATAAGACAAAACAAGATGCTGATGGGAATGTGCAAAAGCACAAAGCAAGAATGGTAGCAAGAGGGTTCACACAACAACCCGGCTTCGACTTCAATGAAACGTTTGCACCTGTTGCACGCATGGATACAATCAGAATAGTTTTGGCCATTGCTGCACAAAACAGATGGCCTATTCATCAAATGGATGTCAAGTCAGAATTCTTAAATGACTATTTAGAAGAGGAAGTATATATGGAACAACCACAAGGGTATGAAGTTCTAGGTCAAGAGCATGAAGTGTACAGGATGAAAAAGGCACTCTATGGTTTGAAGCAAGCTCCTAGAGCTTGGTACAGTCGAATTGATTCCTATCTCACTGAAAATGGATTTCACAGAAGTGAAAGTGAACCGACTTTGTACACCAAAGTCGATGAGCAAGGTAAGATGTTAATTGTCTACTTGTATGTAGATGATTTAATATTTACTGGTGATTTTGGCATAGCAGATTTTAAAGAAGTCATGGAAAGTGAATTTGAAATCACTGATCTAGGGCTTATGAAGTTTTTTTTGGGAATTGAAGTTCAACAGTCTGAAAGTGGTATTTTTATATCACAGTCTAAGTATGCAAGTGAAGTTTTAAAAAGGTTTAACATGTCTAATTGCAATACATCCCCAACACCAGTAATAACAGGTTTAAAATTGAGCAAGGATGATGAAGGATCAACTGTGGATTCTACGCTGTTCAAAAGGATTGTTGGAAGCCTTATGTATTTGACAACAACAAGACCAGACATTATGTATGGAGTAAGTATGATCTCAAGGTTCATGGAGTCACCAAAAGACTCACATTGGCAAGCAGGTAAAAGAATTCTGAGGTATGTAAGTGGCACAAAAGACCTTGGCATTATGTACTCAACCTCAGAAAATTTTGAACTCATTGGTTACACTGACAGTGATAATGGAGGCACCATAGATGATAGGAAAAGCACATCTGGGTACACATTTCATTTTGGTACAGGTGTTGTTTCATGGTATTCAAAGAAACAACCCATAGTAACTTTGTCTTCAGTTGAAGCATAGTATGTTGCAGCAACAAGTGCTGCATGTCAAGCTGTCTGGATGAGGAGAGCCTTAAAAGACTTGTCACAGAACCATCAAGAATTGACAACTATCTTCTGCGACAACAATTCAGCCATAGCATTATCAAAGAATCATGTGTTTCACAAGAGAACCAAGCACATCGACACAAGGTTTCATTTTATAAGAGAGTTGGTGAACGACAAGGAAATTTGTTTGGAATTTTGCAAGTCTGAAAACCAACTTCCAGACATCTTTACAAAACCATTAGCAAATGACACATTCCAGTATCTACGTAGTTATCTTGGAATGACAAGTTCTCCACAGTGAACTCTATCATAAACAGAGCATGTCTAAGCTCTGAAACATTTTGTAAATTTTTGTTTTTAAAAATCCCCATCTGCTCATAATTAAGGGGGAGTGTTGGAAAATGTAATTACTCGTAGATCCATACCTGACTCTCAGCCGACTCTGTCAGGGTCTGTACCAGTCAAGATCTTGTCGGTCAGTCTGACAAAAGGGAAGAGTCCATGATTAGGAAATGTAAACCAGTTGAATTTATTTCTGAAGCTAAGTTGTTAGGTAGATAGTTATTACAGTCTTTAATGGTGAGTCAGTCGACCCATGTAGAAGCAATCTTCAAGTTGCCTATAAATAGAAGAAGCAAATTGCAAATTAGGTTACAGAGACAAACAATAGACACTGGAGGAACTCAGGGTGAGAAAGTGAAGTTGAAGCTCAAGCTTTTGTTATGTGATTTAGTCGAAGAGCCGAATCTCTATAGACCGACAAGTTTGTAATCGACAAGTTCGTAATACTTTGTTATTTCTGCATAGTTAAATATATGAAATAGTTTATGGTTGAATACATGATTATTTGGCCACACATATTTCTAGATTTACTTGGGTAAATGTCTTTTACAATCACTGTTAAGTGAAAGAACAAGAACCCATAAAATTCTCACCGCTTGAAAGTTCCAGGGTTTTACCTCACATTGGTCAACTCAAGTCTTCCTACATATTTGGGCATATGTTTTATAAGTTATTTGGATTTGTAAATGTGTCTATTTTACTTCATCTTACTCACAGGTGAAAATCATTTGTAATTTCTTAAGTCTCTCAGACTAAGAAAAATACTCTATAGATTTCGACCAAAGTGAACCGACAAGGTCGGTTGTGTGAGCCAACTTGAGAGGTCGATTGAGTCAGCCAACTAAGGTCGCGGACTTGAGAAGTCGAAGAGGTCAACCGACTTGAGTGGTTGGAGAGGTGAGCCGACTTGGAGGTCGAAGTCAGCCGACTTGGAGGTCGAAGTCAGCCTACTTAGAAGTGACAAGTGGTCGAGGTAAAATCAGTAGGTAGAACCGACAAGTAAGTCGAAGTAAATCAGTCGGGTAGAAAGTCCTACCAAAGTTGATAGACTTGTCTAGTCAGGAGATAGAAAAGTTTCGCCCGACAAGTGAAAAAGAAAAAAAGGTCTGCGTGAAAAGTGAAAATTAATCGGCTTGGTTTTGGCTAACAACGCTTTGCATGACAGTAGTTGGAGGAAGGTCTGCGGTATTGTTAGTTGAAATGGACTTATGAGAGCTTGCAATATATGAATATGCTGGACCAATATATGAATCTGCTGTTGACATCCAGAGGAGGTCGAATTTGTCTTAAGGATACCGGATTAACTCTTAGTACACAATTATTCAATAAAATTTAATAATATGACAACTCACTGAAGCATAAATATTATTTCAAATTCAAAATATATACCTAATAGTGGAATTTGCAGCATATCTGAATCCCCAACGCAACATTGTTCCTCGCTGAGCCTGTTGATACATACCATCCTGGAGAGCCCACCTCATCTCGATACCACTGATAAAGGGATCATCACTCTTGGAGGTTTTGACCAAGCAAACATAGATCACTGTGCTTGAAGTAACCACGATGAATTCATCATAAACTCCAATATCATTTGTGACTGTTATGTTTTATGCTGCCAACATATCCACTGTCTCAATAAAGTAATCGAAGCTAGGCAAAGTTTGAAATCCACTGTAATTTCCAATGACAAACCACAGTCTTAAAAGATGAGGCAAATTGGGAACCATAGGCAAGTGATAACAATACTTGTTCTGAGGCTTTGGAAAAACGTGTAGAATATCCAAATATGAACCCTGAGATTGTTCAGCGGCATTCCTTATGTCTCTTGTTTCACCAACGTCTATGTAATTATAGAGACCCACTGTATACCATTTTGGGCACTGTGATTAGTTTTACCTCCGCAGTTTATACTTACAAACCCTGTTACACCGCCATAAAATAATGAGTTTATACTTAGAAACCCTGTGACACTGCCACAAAATAATGAATAAAACAATATCTTGTCAACCACATATGAAAAAATAAATATGGATGAGCATAATAAAAAAACATATCAGACCAAGATCCTCAAAATTGAGAACAAGATCCTTAAAAAACAACATATGAGAACAAGATCCTAAAAATTGAGAAATTGGAAACACTCCAATTTTGTTGAGATTTGAAAGTCGAATGACCTGGTTGAGCAGTAATAACAACCAATAAACGCAGCAGCACGCTGATTGCTATCCAACGGTTGTATTTGTCCATCGTTGCAGGAAGGCCAGAGGAATCAGACTTAGGTTTCTTATTATGAAGACCTGGTAGTGTTAGAAAGTGCAGTGCGATTAATCCTTTCGATATCGTTTTTATATAGGCTTTTCTGTGCACTGCCTTCAATTCAATTCAGCTTTTGAAGCATATTCAAAACCGACGCCTGTCAAAATTTTTCGTCTACATATAAATTTGAAAATAGAACATATTGTTGACTTTTTATATATCAGACAATGGGAGTTCCGGGGCCGCTTTGCTGGTAAGTTCTGTGTTAAGCGGTGGGGTTAGATGGGTTAGATAGATTCAATTTAGTTGAGATGTTCTGGTTTTCACTGTGTGGTTGTAAGCTTTTTCATAGCAAGAAAAAACAAAAGTTCGGTTTTGAAATTTAAAATATTTAAATGAGATATAAAATAAAAGAAATAAGATATTGATTTTTTTTTATTGATTTATAATTGATTAAAACTTTATTTATATTGATAGAATTGTAAATCTTAATGAATTATTAATATTGTAAAATTAAATATTTAAAAGTATTGTTTTTTTTTATTAAAAATAATAAATTTAATTATCCAAAATTATAAATAATTTAACAAATAAAAAAATTTAAAATTATTTTAAAATTTAATTATTTTTATATTTAAATAATTTTCCAAATTTTTTAAAAACAAATATTTAAATAAATTAAAAATTAAATGAAATTCATAAAAACATAAAATAAACATATTTAAATAAACTCAAGTAAATGGAACATGGAAAAAAGTTGAATTGAATAAGCTCAATCATTTTAAAATTTAATTGATCTTTGATCATATTATCACAAATGTCATAAAATGTAGCTTTGTCTTTCTATTTTAATTATTAAAGTCAAATGCTAGTCTTTCTATTTTAATTATTAAAGTCAAGTTTTAGGATTATGTTATTCTCAATGGTCAAAAGTCATGCTTTAGAATTTTGGAAAGTTGTTTTAATTATTAGAATTTTGAAAAGCTATTTTAAAAGGTCTTTTCATTTCAATTATTAAAATCAAGTTAGGATTATGTCATTTTTAATAGTAATTTTGGAAAGTTATTTTAATCATTAGAATTTTGAAAAGTTAATTAATTATTAAAAATTTGAAAAACTATTTTAATAATCTTTTTATTTTAATTATTAAAGTCTTTTCATTTTGATAGTCTTTTCATTTTAACACTTATATAGTAATTATTATTAATTTTGGTGAAAATATTTTATTATTATTTTATTATTTTTGATATAAATGTCAAGAATAAAACATTTTAATCAAAACAATTTTATTTAATAAAATATGATGAAGGGAGAACAAGAGTGGATATAACTATTGAAGAGTGTTTGTTGACCAACAAGAGGAAAAAAGACAATGGCAAAAACCCACTAAGTGAGAACTCAGGATGCACGAGACATCATCCACTAAAATCAGGTCACAACTCCTAGTTGAGTGCTAAAGAGCAGGAGGCTCATAAATGATAAGCAGCAGGAGGCTAGCATTAGACAATGATTAAACATCCGTGAAATGAAAGAGATGACACATTCAAATTTTACACTTGTGGTTCAACGAACAAGATTGGGGGTTTGGAGCAAGTAACTTGGTTGCTCTGGAAGTTGGTTGGGAGGAACAACATTACCACTCTTGTTTTCCCAAACTGTTGGTGTCGGGTTTCTACTTCACATTTTTAAATGTTGTAGATTATATTTTCCTAGATATGTAGTTTGTTAAACTCTAAGTGTTATCAATTTAATTATGGATGTTATACTTGTAACTAATGGAGTAAATTATTTAGTTGTTTTACACACAGAAGTAGCTATGTTCTACTGTTTATTCCCTATACACAACATTGTTCCAACTATCATCTTACTCTTTATTTTAAAGTTATTCTAGCAATTAGTTTTACAAAGGTCTCGTTATAATCAATCTGTATTCTTTTAAATAGATAAATAAATCCATTCTAAAGTAACGAGTATCTACCTAAATATACTACATAAACTGTTAAACGCTAGATTAAAGTCACTATATGGATATGTAGCTTAGTTTAATTATGAACATGAATCTCTTGTAATAATATTCATAATATTATCACATAGGAAGTTACCCAAGTTTAAAATATCAATTACAGGATCTGCACGACGAAGCATGGAAGAAATATAGTATTATTGTATAGAGTCATGATCAAACTCTGATCTAAATAATATTATAACAAACCATATTCACCAAATAGAACCCTTATCTACAGGTATCTTAAATACATTTTTTCTTTAACGATACAATTTTACAAAGATTAGAGTCAAGGATTGAAGATCCACATTTTTAAAGCAGATTTTATACTCTACAGTATAGCTAAAGCATTGCTATTATTTATACCATCAAACACATGAGACTAATTACAAGTCGCGGGATCAAATCCATGTTCAACAAAAGTATACCTTCTTTTTTGGATCAATGTTAAAGTCCGTTAACAAAATTTTTAAAACCACATAAAATCTATCCAAAACTTGTTTGATACAAAAAACCTCTTTACGACAAAAGAGAAAGCCCCAAGACCACTTCGTGGTTACCAAGATTAGAATTTATTATCCCAACTGTATAACTTGTAGCCTAAATTAAATATAATCAACTAGAGGCAGGGCCTCATAACTCTACTTTAAATATCTCCTACCGAGGTTGTTGGATCAAATCCTGTAACTACTTAGTATTAAAAGCATTGGATAGAAAATCCTTTTCGGTTACAACCACTCACAGTTCCAAGTAACAATCATAATATCAAAATACGATTATGTAGATATCACATCGGATTATCCCAATAAGGGTCAAGATAAATTTAAATCAAATACAAAGAAAAATATTTAACTAATATATAGAAAATCACAAGAGTAGTAAAGACCTTATCGTTTCCAGTAAAAAGCATATAAATTGGCTATAAGACTACTTAAAGTATCAACACTGTTAACAACAAGACTTTCCCATATAATTTCATAAATAGAACTTTGAAAACGTCCCCCCTATACGACCATAAGACCTGTACAGATGGCGGCCGAGGGTTTAGATATAAACCTCACATTCCTCTTTAAAAACAAGATAATGTCTTTAAACAGTCCAAGATGGTCGTAAGTCCATTTCAACCATGGCTACCATCTCTGCGCATGTTATCTACTCATGCATTACAAGAAAAAAGAAAAAAAGAAATGAATCTTTATAGAGTTCAAACATTAACATGTCGTAACCGTTGAGCGTTATAGGAAGCATAACCATCGAGGAACGATGGCCTTTATCTTAAACTATTTATTACACGTGATAAACCCTAGACCCAAGTAACCTTAACGCAGAGAACATTTTGAACAAGAAACTTATCTTAGAGGTAAAACCACCGGTGGAAACCTCACGACCTTGCCTTTAGGTCTTGGAACCACCAAACAAAAAGTGGATTAACATTTACAGACATAGAAGAAAGAGTAAAAACTTTTATAAAGCAAATGTGGTTGATATTACTTACAGAGGCGTACTAAGACATGGGCCTGGGAGAAGGTGACCCTATCACCTTCTTCCCAATGCCAAATACTTGCAAATGAAACCTAGAAAGTTAATGTATAAAATTTTACCTCTTTTTAACCAAAACCAACAATATTTCGGGGTCGGAATTTCCTACCTTAACGCTGGGTGTTGGTGGCCAAGGGTCAGCTCCTCCGAGCTCCCTTATCCCTCCAAGTATTCAAAGGAAATATGTTTGTTAGTGAAATGAAACCAAGAATGTCATTACACCAAAATAAAATGGAAACAAAAGTTCAGTGGCCTTACTTGCTATAGAAACCGCTGCAGCAGTTGGGCATGTTCGACAGTCTGTTGAATATTGGGCTGGATGGGTCACCAGTGAAGTAAAATCTAGAGTATTTGCCACCTCAGAATAGAACCAGTAACACAGTGAAAAACGCGTGGAAGAAACCAACGGAGTTGCAGATATCGACTCTCGGTCAGCTTCCGACAAACAATAAAAATCAAATTCAATCCTCAGATCAAGTTAAGAATTTTACAAAGTACTAATACAACTCTGATTAAATCACCTTCCAAGTGTAAGGCGGGATGGAGTCTCATATTGACTCATGGACCTGGCTGCATTGTCAACTCGTAGCCAGGTCACGCTATCATTACAACCCAAAAGTTCCAATTAAGGTTCACAAACAAGTTTATTACACCAAATAACTTCAAATCCAAATATTGGATATTGCACTAATTACAATTGTACCATAAATCAACATGGGGCAAAAGACTTGAAGCATATGCCAAAAAAAACATTATAACATGCGGGTCAACCCTGGTACACAAACCTTAATGCATCAAACTTTTCACAAATATGCACATTATTTGGGTTTTGGACTAGTGCCATCGTGGTGTTGGACTATTGCCATCGTGGTCATGGATAGTTGCTTACCTTCCCTAAGGATTGTGAAGTAGTCTTAGCATAAGAATTAGTGCAACAATTAAAACATTAAAATATTTAAATGATGCATAACCATAGCCTTAGCACTAGGCTCAAACAAATTCCATCAACCCTTGCTACTATATCAATAGAACCTTGTTATAAGCATAACCAATATAACAAGCACGTGTTAGAGATTGTAATGTCCCCAAAATTTGAAAATAATTTTTTTTATTAGGCTAGTCAATTACTACCTCAACTGGACATTATCTTAACTTATGCGGAATGTGTCGTACTTTGTTTACTGAACTGAATTGTTGTAAGATGTTCTTACTTCCTTCTGGATGTTTTCCCCGATGTGGTTCTTAGTGTAATTCTATGTTTGTCGTTATGTTACTTGAATCTGAGTTAGATGGTTATGCTATTTATTGAATTCTTCTTATCATCTATTTACATGTATGTGTGTACCCTTATTTTCTTACTTATTGGTTATAATGTTTGATTATTGTTTTATGAATAAACCTGACTTAAATTGTATTGTCAAGGGGTGGAGTGGCGGGACTTGTATCCCTTATAGAAACACCTAGAGAGGCAATTAGTTTTACTTGTCGCTACATGGTTTACTTAGTTATTTATTGAACTAATGCATTTATTTCTTTGTTTTGTCCAGGTGCACTTGATGACGAAAAACTGGCTATAATAGTGAAACATAGACATACCGCCTATGCTTAACTACCTCACAACTTGGATGATGAATATACCTATAGTCCTATCTTAGTGGTTATTATTACAGCCGTTAGCGTTGTTGTTCACGCAAGGCTGGGTTTAATTATTCCTATGTTTGCACTGGTTACCATTATTCCTATTCGGGCTGAGACTGGGTGGTTCAACTATGTAAACAAATACTTTGGTTTGGCCATGGTTAATATTAAAGACTATGCGTTTTTGTTAATAATGTTGGGATTTTGGTAAATGGTGACAACACCATTGCTTGCAATGGTACATTTTGCTTGTAAACACGACTGTGTATTTGATATATATTTTATGGTGGTTAATATGATGCATTCGTTATGTCATATAATTTGTGGTTATGATTCTTGGCTTGGCACTGTTTAAATATGTGTAAACTTCTATTTTTGTAATTAGTTTCTTACTTGTATAATTTAGCATAGATGTTTGGCTTTGGGGCTGTGCCATTACTGGCAATGGTGTTCCTGCCATTAGCGTAGCGACTGTGTTGATTATGGTTATTGTAGTGTGTATTTGGAAATGGTTGTAACTGTGGGGTTTTAACTTTATCAAATGAATATCGTTGCTATAGATTAGCGTAGACAGAGGTTTAATTGACTTACATTGAGGGTTTACTATATATGGCCATGAGTCATGGAATGGATACTGCGTGTGAATAATAACTTGGGGTTTTAAGTTCTGAGAAGAGAGATAATAAAATGTGTTACCACTTGTATATTTGATTCGGTAACGATATGGGGAAACATTGACAGAGAAACGGTTTCAGTATGTGTTTACTCTTATGGAATTTGATTTTTATAGCATAGACTGTGTAGATTGTATTAATGAATAATACATCATTAGACGTTGCTAACGAATCCTACAGGCTTCGATGTTAGCCATGTTTTGGGTTTGGAACTCATGAGCTTTGCAGGATTCGATCCTGGGACACGATGGTTGTAAAGGATATATGTGGGAATAACTTGGTTTGGCATGAATGCCAACATGATTCGATCCTGTAAATATTTTTATTTATACAACATATGTTAATTAGTTTTGTGATTAATATTATGGTTAACTTATTATGTGGAAAGATCTCTTATGAGATAAGATTTGGATAATTGTATTTTATGTTTCTGTTATGAGGTATTTCGTATTTAAACTATGGTTGATTCTTTAGGAGGTTGGTAGAAATATTAACATGGTTCTTGTTTTAATTATATTATGCCTACATACCTTTAGAGGTCTCGATAGCTTAACTTAGCATTTGTAGTTTGTTTGTTTATAACAATGATAATGATTTGTTTATAGTTCTATTTTATGTATAATTAATTTAAAGTGTTAGCTATTTATACTTTATGTTATAATATTATGCATAAAGATTAGGTTAATATTATGGATAATAGTTTGGGTTTATTTGTATTTAACATAATCCTGCTGGAAATATGAAATATGCCAGTAGAGATAAAATATCTAGGCTCTGTTTTGATTAGTTCTAGGTCTTGGAAATAAATTTAAAGACAATAAATAAATTGCAGAAAGGAATTTAGAAAAACAAAAACCTTAAATTATTAGAAAGAATATGAATTGCATAAATGAAATAGAAAACAAAACCCTTTCGTAGATAGCACTAATGGTGCTTAAATCAACATGAATAACATATATCTGAATTAACCTAGTTAGAAGAAAGAAGAGATAACCTAACCTTTGATAAAGAAATACATATATAAATAAATAATGAGATTTAGGCAACAAAACCCTACTATAGATAATCCTAACCTTTGGTAAAGGATTTATATCTGTTAGTACACAATGAGTCCAACGTGCAAGTGTAAAAAGTAGTAATGCATAAAAGATAACCTAGCTTGTAACCGAATTTTAATAGATAATTATTCAGAATTCAACATACTTCAGATAGCAAGACTAATACTACATGGAAGGGAAAAATCAAGAACCTCATACCTGCAAGATGAAGTTGTTTCAATGGCTGAAAAACTGCACACTAAAATACCTAGCATTAACAAATTCACAGGTAGATCCAACCTTTGTATAGATAACTGAATCACTTGGGAACTACCATGTTCCACCCAACCATGACCCGAACCGTTCCTGGTTTCAATCTGGATCTCCCCGAGCTGGTTCCAACATGCAAGTAGCTTAGAGTTCCTAAGGTAAGGCTTCCCTAACTAGGATATTAGGTTCTAAATCAGTTCTCCTTTTTCCTCTTAGGAAAAATGTTATCCAAGAACTCTCTTGAGAATAATTAGACAAAATAATGGAATAACCCAAGATGATCCTGAAGCCTCTCTTTGGCTTGGGTTTTTATAGGCAGACTTTTCAGTCAAAGGGGCAGTGAAATCAAGAATCATTTGATTTCTTGATTTAACCCCTTTTTATTTAATTTAGGTACTTTTAATATTTAACTTGGGAAATTTTAACTAGTTCTTATTTGTACTCTTGTATGTATTTTAATATTTAATTATCATTAGTAATAATAAAAATACATGGAGCCTTTATCAACTAGGCTAGGCAACTCTAAAACCCCTTGCATGTTGGATTCCCTAGTATAACATGGTAGTTATTCAGTACTTGATGAGATACATAAATTAGAAATTTCATTTAATCACTTACAAATAAGTCAGATGAGATCAATGTTTTATTCCAGGCGTTTTCACTCGACATATTAATTCTTTTCAGTAACTCTTAGTGCTTATCCAGATCCCATACTCAACTCTAAAAACGGGGAGTTACAAACTTAGTGCAATTCCAGAGTTCCTCACTCAATGCTAATGCTAGGATGTACTTGTAGGATACACCTAGGGATACAATGTCCAAGGATCCGATGTTCCATAGCTTATGCTCAACATCAACATGGAAGGCTCCATGGCTTATGCCCAACACTTCCAAATTTATCTTTTCATGTGCTTCAGAGATTCATGCTCAACACAAAGGTTTTCATAACTCATATGCTCCAAATATTCTCGCTCAACACAAATATAAACACTCATGTGCTCCAAATTTTTTCACAAACATGAAATACCCATGTGCTCCAAAGCTCCTCGCTCAACACAAAACATCTCATCAATCATGTGCTTCAGGGTCCACACCCAACACATAAAATCATACATAAAACATATGTAATTGGCTTACACCCAATATATCAAACAAATCATCATGTTCATATGCAGTTGGGTCTTAGACCCAATATACCAACTAAACATTAAAGTAACATCATAATCAATGGGGCTTATGCCCATAAGTGTTAGTTCAAAGTTCAGAATATTATAGGGATAATTTTGAAACCATGAACACTTTAAGACATGTATGGCAATTTTACGCCTCATAGGTCTAAGGCATCTTTCATTGCTTTAAAAACCAGATTTCTCTTTCAAGAATAAAATAACCTTGTCTTTGTATTCAAATAATCTATAATCTCTGCAGGGAAAACATGCTTATACAAACCCTAAGTCTCATAGTTAGGGACAGTTCGTTACATTTGTGAGAATGCCAAAGCCTTATAAACAAAACTTTAAAGATAAATGATAGGCCGGGTCAAGACAAGTATAGTCTCCCATGGCTTAGGCTAGGTGAACCTAACTGAAAGTTAAAACTTTTAAATAAATAGAGTTAAATAAAGTACATCACCTGAAGGAGTGTAACTGAAGGTTCCAGAAGGAACTGGCCATCTTTTTCATCAATGTTTCCTGTCGTAAACAACAGGATATCAGATATTAGAATCAGTAGTAAAATAAACATAGAATGATGCTAAAGAAAAGGTAGAAAATAAGACATATAATTTTTTTTATGTACGATTTTTGGGTGTGTTACATAATGGTATCTAAGCACGATTTCAACACTAGGCCTGAATTGGATCAACACAAATATGCTATAGAAAACAAAAAACTAACTCTTGTTTATTTTTTTGAAAATTCTCTTACACAGAGCAAAGATAAGTACCAATATATTTTTGCAGGAAATATGGCAAATGCGTGAATGTCTCCAGAAGAGGAACGTCGCCCATAACAACCTTTAAATAATGAAGAGGGTAACCTAAGTGATGGAGAGTTTTGGGTAGATATAAATTAAATTGATGACAACAAATTGCAATTAAAACAAACTGTTAATGAACTAAGATCCGAATTAAGAAAGTTTAAGGAAGATAATGAGCGAATTCCGAAGGCTCAAGAAGAACTGAACATTATCTTGTTAGCAAAAACCCAAAATGAAGAAAGAGATAAAATAAAGAATATGAACAAGAACTTCCTAAAAATTCCCCGTACAATAAACATAAGGGTAGAAATATGGAATTATCCAGTTTTAACCCTGACACTTCAAGTGAAGAGAAAGTTAAACACCACATAAAATTGCAAGAGTAAAGCGAAAGTAGTGAGGATAATAAAAAGAAGAAAAATACACACCCTATGAGGAAATATCTGGGGAGTTCAAAAAAATTAAACCACCCATGTTTAATGCGGAAATTGAGGAGGGTGAGAAGGCAAAGGCCTAGCTGTCCGAAATGAAAAAGTACTTCCAAATATATAATTACTTAGATGATTTGAAGGTAAAAATGTCAATATATAATATGACCAGAAAGATAGATATATGGTGGCAAGACATAAGAAAGTTAAGGGTATAAAAAAGTGGTATGTAACATGGAAATTTTTTAAGAAACTCTTTAAAAGAAAATATTTATTTGAACAATATTATGAAGAAAAAGCTAAAGAGTTTTCTAAACTAAGGCTAGGGGCCATGACAATGAAAGAACTCTGTAGTAAGTTTTTAAGCTTACTTCGCCATGTTCCCTACATAATTTATGAGAAACCAAAGATACAACGGTTTGTTTTCCCCTCATGTTTAAAGAATAGATTGAATATGAAAATCCTAAGACGCTAGAGGAAGCGATGAGGAAGGAAAATTTCTGTTACGACCAAAATAAAAATAAAAGAGAAAATGTGCCTGCTTGGAAGAATAAAAGAGCCAATAGTTATGATCCTATAAGGAAAAAAATAAATTTCATAAGAATTCATGGAATAACTACAGGGGATACCAAGGAAGTATTTATAAAAAATTTAAACCCCTAAACTTTGCTGTAAAAGAATCTTCAAATGATCCTAATAAAAACTCAGTACATAAAGAACCTACAAAACGCTGGGAGTTTGGAGGACCACACTGCTTTAAATACTTCCTCGTAAGGAATTTTTTTTTTAATGTATATTCTATACAATAAGCAGTCACTGTTGAGGACATGGCAAGGAGCATGCCCAGAACATGCGTTGCACTAGAAAATAGGCAAGCAGAACACTAGACCTCTATGGTCGAAATTGAAGATATGATAAACAATCAACCTATCTCTATCTTAATTTATCTAGGCACAAGCCTGAGTTATATTTTACCTAGAATAGTTGATTTATGCAAATTAGTACCTAAAAATTTCGATAATTCTTGGCGACTACAATTAGCCACATGTACAAAACGAAAGGTTACTAGTCTTGTTAGAAATTGTAAGATAATGTTGAATGAGTTTATTACGCATGTGAATGTAAACGTATTTCCTTTAGGATCATATGATCTATTAATAGGAATGGATTGGCTTGAAGAGAATAATTTTTTTCTAAATTGTTTTCATAAAACATTTACATGTATCGATAATAATGGAAATAATATAAAAGTGAAAGAAATTCCTAGGAAGGTAACCATCAGAGAAATATCTGCTTTGCAAATGAAAAGGTCAGTAAGAAAATGATGTAAAGTATTTGGAGTTTATATAATGAATGATAAAGAAAATGATATGAAACCTAAACTGAAAGACATACTCATTTTAAAGAAGTTCGAATATATCTTTTCAGAAGAAGTCCCCAGACTTCCTCCAAAAAGAGATATAGACTTCACAATCGATCTGATACCACGAGCAGTGCCAGCATCGAAAGCTCCATATCGAACGAATATAATCGAAATCACAGAACTAAAATCACAAATACAAGAACTAATCGATAAAAAGTACATTTGACCAAGTGTCTCTCCCTAGGGATCACCTGTCTTGTTTGTGAAAAACAAAGACATAACAATAAGATTATGTACATATATTACACACAATTAAATAAAATGACTATTAAAAGCCGATACCCACTTCCTTGGATAGATGATCTATTTGATCAGTTCCGTGGAGAGACTATCTTTTTGAATATAGATTTAAGGTCGGGTTATCATTAAGTGCGAATAAAAGATGAAGATATATTTAAAACAACATTTACGACCCGTTATGGTCACTGTGAGTTTGTTGTAATTCCCTTTGGGTTGAAAAACACACCTGATGCGTTCATGTGTTTAATGAAAAACATATTAAGTAACTATTTGGATAAATTTTTGGTTGTATTCATTGATGACATACTAATCTACTCTAAGAATGAACAAGAACAGGAAGCACATCTAATAATAGTTTTGCAAGTATTAATAGAACAACAAATTTATGCAAATTTCACTAAGTGTGACTTCTTCAAAGAAAAGATTCAGTACCTTGGACACGTAAAGTCCAAGGATGGAATCTCGGTTGATCTAGAAAAGGTAAAATCCGTCATGAAATGGTCAGTTCCTAAGAACGTATATGATATCAGATCATTCATGGAGATTATCGGATACTACTGGAAGTTCATTGAAGGATTCTCTAAGATTTCCTACCCCATAACCTCATTACAAAATAGAGGTAAAAAGTTCGAGTGGACTAAAGAGTGTGAGGAAATTTTTAAAAATTAAAATACTTATTAACCACCACCTTGATCTTAAAAATCGTTGATCCATTCAAGGATTTCGTTGCTTGCAATGAAGGGTTAGGTGGAGTCTTACTACAAGACAATTATGTTATGGCTTATGAGTTCAGAAACTAAAATATCATGAGAAAAACTATGCGACACATGATTTAGAACTTGCTACTATAATTCACGCCTTAAAAATGTGGCGACATTACTCAATTGGAAGAATTTTTTTACTTATGTCAGACAACATAAGCCTTAAATATTTATTTGATTAACAAAATTTGAATGCAAGAAAATCCAGATGGATGTCCTTTGTAAGTGGCTGATGCTCTAAGTCAACATGCAAATTTACTATTTGCAAGCAACAACTATGAATTTGATTTGGAAAATCAGATTCTAAGTGATGGAATTTCTGATAAAAATATCAACTATTAAAATAAAAGAAGCGAAAAATGAACAAAATCAAATAAAAAACATATTTCAGCCTAAACCAGAAAGGACTATTGCTGCATAAAAACAGGTTGTACATACCAAACATCGCAGAAATTAAAATGATAGTCATGGATGAACTTCATAAAATACCATACTCAGGGCATCCGGGTTATTAGAAAATGGTTACCATGATCATAAAAGATTTATTTTAGCTGAATATGAAGAAGGAAGTGATTGAATAATCATCTCATTGTCTTGAATTTCAACAAGTTAAAGCAGAGCATCAACATCCCGCAGGATTGTTGCATCCACTACCCATTCCAGAATGGAAGTGGGAGACAATCAATATGGATTTCATCACCAGACTTCCCAAGAATTTCAGAAAACATGATTCCATCATGGTGATGGTTGAAAAATTAATCAAAGTGGCTCATTTTATACCTGTTAAATCTACCTACAAAGATGTTAATATTGCAGACATCTTCATGAAAGAAATATCTAGGTTACATGGTGTGCTGAAAGTAGTAGTCTCAAACAGAGACACAAAGTAATTTACAGGTAATTACTGGAAGGCCTTATTTAAAGGCTTGGGTACCCAGTTAAACTTCAGTACTGCATATCATCCACAAATGGATGGGAAGATTGAAAGAGTAAAATAGGTTCTAGAATACATGCTAAGAATGTATCATTATAGACAAACCGGGTAAGTGGGAAGACTACCTACACCTAGTTGTATTTGCTTATAATAATAATTTCTAAGTTTCTGCAGGTATGAGTCCATTTGAAATCTTATATGGGTGTAAGTGTAATACTCCAATATCATGGAGCATCCCTGTTGATAGATTAATGTTACGACCTGGTTTATTAAAAGAAATGGAGTTAACCGTGAAAAAGGTACATCAAAATTTCAAAGCTTCCCAAGATAGGCAGAAGAGCTATGCTAATATAAAAAGAACTCCTAGAGAGTTCCAAGTGGGTGATCATGTATATATAAAGGTAAATCCTAATATAATCTCTTTAATACTGGGCAAGTATTCAAAACTAGTGCCCAGGTATTGCGGGGCATTTGAAATTTTAGTTAAAGTGGGGTCGGTCACATACGAATTAGCCCTACCACCAAATATTAAAGTTTATAATGTATTTCATGTTTCTATATTGAAAAGATATATTCATGATAATTCTCATGTGATTGATTGGAATGTAATCCAGATGGAACCCGAAGGAGAGTTCCAAGTGGGGTCGGAGTGCATTCTCAACGGGAGAGAACTTTTACTTTAGAACTGTACCATCAGTCAAGTCAAGGTGCAATGGAAGCACCTTAGTTTGAAATAAGCTACTTGGGAGATGGAAATTAATATGCAGGAGGCATATCCAGACTTTTCATGTACCCAATTAAATAAATTCCAAATAATACTATTTGTAAATAATGTTTCACCAACCTACTAGTTCCCTTGGTTGAGACGGATTACTAGTTCCCTAGGTTGAGACGGAAACATAAATTTTGTAATAAGGGGCTATGGGACCCAAAATGAATTTATTTTATCATATTCAAATTTAAATGGATCACACAAATGATAAATTATAAGGAAATAAGGTGGCATAGGTTCATGAAGACACTTGAAATCTTGTGAATCCTTTGGGTGACTAGATTCCCCACACACTTGGAATTGAATATTCATCCAAATTCGAACACATGGGTAATATAACATTATTGGATGGTAATGTGGTGTCAAATATAATATAATGAGCCAAGGAAGTAAAATTGGTAAAGGAGGGTAACTCCCATGGAAGAGGAATAGACTAGAAGACAAGGTGTGCCACTTGGAAGGAGATTCTATGCACTCTTTGATAACAAATGATGGAAGATTCTATGACAAGTATGACAAATTCAGACCTGATCATTGACATATGAAAAATATGAAACATCGGGGCTAAAAATAGCCACCAAGAGGTTGAATTTGGGAGTTAGAGGCAGCCATTCAAATTGGGGAAAGAATTGGAGCATGAAGAGGAAGGCAAGTGTCATGAGAGTTACTGAACCACTAAGATGAGTTGGAGGAAGCTTATGGAGGAAAATTCAACCTTAGGAGGCCTAATGAAGTTAATAAAAGGATTTCATGAGGAAGGAGAATAGATTTTGATCATTTTTTAATTGGCCTTTGTCATTTTGTAGATATTTTGCTTGTTCATTGCACAATGAGTGTTCACTCTCAACCCTGCTTGTGAACCAATTTCGAGGGAGTTGGATTCATTTACAAGTTGGTTTATGGAGAGGAAATGAATAATTCTCATGGGAGATTAATGAAGGATTTTAATTTTCAGGTTGAAGGTCCATACAGTCGAATTCTGATCTATCTCCCCATTCTCTCATTCATTCTTTTCCATTCCCCACACTCACATTTGATGGCACACTTGTTGAAATGATTCTTGCACCTTGATGAGGATAGTTCATGCCCAAGATTTTATATATTATGTATGTCTCTGTAATATCATCTCTATATGATTTTTAAGTCAAAATCTCAGAAATACATGTATGAAAGGCTCGCATTCCCCATGCTCTTGAGTAACTAGTTTTCATGGATTTGGCTTCAATATTGAAGTAGCTTTCTTCCTAACGTGTCAAAAGGACTCACTAAGTTTAGCTGACACGTCGGGAGAACTATTTTTTCCTACTTGATTTCTTGCCTGCTTATCTGCCTTTCAGAAACATTTGTTGAGTTTGCTGATACATCGATGAAACTCAGTATTTGGGGCCGACATTACTGGCGGGGTTATATTTTTCTTGCCAACTTGGTTGATCGGATGTTTTTGCAAGGATCGTCGGGAAATATCATTTTTTGGAGCCAACAGTTCGACCCGACTCATTTTTGGTGCCAAAGATATCGGAAGAGAGTCAGGTTTTCTCTCGACACCTCTTCTTCAGGAGTTTTTATAACTTTTGCGAACAGACCTTTTCTGTGAGTTTTTTCAGATTTTTGTCGATGTTGTGTCTTTTTAGATTTTCCATGATTTTGCTGATTGTCTTTCCTATGGATATTTTCCTAGATTTTTCCCAATGGTTGTGGGATTATTCATAGGTTTTTCTGACAAATACAAAACTCAAGTCTTGTAGCCGACGCGTGTCGTCGAAAACTTTGGATGATTATTGCCGACAGGGTTTTTGTAGATGTTTTTAACATTCCGAGTCGAAGGTTGTGAGAGAGTTAGGATGTTGGAACCGACACTGTCGAGGGAGGTATTATGTGTCTCGCCGATTCCAAGTCGAAATATTTCCTCGATGAGGTATAGGCACCAAAAAACCATTTTCATTTATGCACCCCAACCACCGAATTTAATGTATTTTGGATGATTTTTTATAAATAACCCATGGAGGTTATTTACAGACTATTATCCCATTTTTTATGCGTACAGTTGTTGGTTGCAGGTTGAATATTACAAACTTGGTTGTTGAGCACTGTACCTTTTAGCATTTTCCAGGTAGGTCTCGAACTTTGTCAATAGAATGTTAGTGTTAAAGGTTTTAAACTGCGTTTTGGGGGTTGAATGTCTATGGGTTAGGGTTTTTACTTCAGTCGTGGGTTTTTAAAGTTTTCCCAACCCATTAGGGCTTCATTTTTTGGGCTCACTATACTGTGCAAGTTTTTCCCAAAGCCAGGTTGCATAGGAATCCTATAGCTGCACTGAGCCCACTAACCTGCCCTTTTCATGTTGGCGCTATTCACCCCTTCACCGTAGTGTCCATTTTGGTTTTTTTAGCTACAGAGATGGATCTATTAGGTTGTTTGGAGTGTAATGATGAAACCAAAACTAGGTGAGCGTTTCACCAACCTCGCCTAGTATGGTTTTCCTTTTATACGGGGAGAGGGCGTAACCAGTGGTTTATTTCCTAAATGCATAACTTTCCCCTTTTTACAGCTTTGAGGATTTTACGGATTTTGGTTTCTGGTTAACCCAGGATCCATTACGACACTTATTTTTATTGCATGCTTGCATTTCGTGAAAGGAGTATCCTGCGTTTTTGATGTAAGAACCAGGGAAACGTTGCTAGAAATAAGCATGGAAAGACTTGGGTAGGGATTTTTGGGGGTCTTCTATTTCTTGACTTAAATTGCAAGATGATTATTTTAGAAACTAGAGGTTTAACTCCCAAAACAACAATTAGAACCTGCATGAGAGCTAATGTTTTCAGTCCAATGTTAGCCTTTCCACATTTTGAAGTATCTGGATAATTGGTTTTGCATCATAGGGTCACTTGAAATGTTCAAAGATGAATCAGTAAAAATTTTCTGTGGTTATCCATCATGTTAAAATATTATGCTTTGTTATCCATGTTTCATGAATATCTTACATCTTGCTAGTAGCTTTCCATTCGAGTATATGATATTAATGTAAATGCATGTTGTTGGATCACAGTAACGCTGAGTTATTTTTGATTCGGTGATGTTTCATCCTCAGTCTTCACACCTCAACATGCCAAAGAAGGGTGGGAAGAAGAAATCCAAGGTTCATGAGGATGGCTCATTCTTATAAGTCTTTCCCAAAATAGAGATAATCCATGAAGACATGAAAGCAACCACTAGGGTTGAACTAGAATTTAAATGGGGTCAAATATACCCCATGATAAAGAATCATAGCGTACCAGATGCAAGTCTGGAGGATATACCATTGTATGAAAACATAATAAGATCAGCCATCACCAAGGTTTCCACACACCCAGAGCTTTTCCCTTATGCTGAGGTGATCGACTGTATTTTACCCCAAGCAGATGCAGGAACTATGATCATGTCAAACATTGAAGGAAAATGTTTTTCTTCCATCATCCCCACATACATAACTAAATCTTGCAACATACCTTCTCCATAAATCAGCATGACAGATTACTGGATAAATAGTATGAGTCTAGACTATATCGAATGTGTAAAACTGACGATGATAAAAGGGAAGCAGTTTCAGTAGAAAGCCTTTGGTGAATACCAGACTTCCAGCCTACGCACTACCTATAGGATTATAGCCCTGATGCTCAACATGATTTTTGGTAGGGGAAATGTGAAGTTCTACAAGTTAGGATGGATCCCCTTGATATATCATGTGGCCATGCACAACACTATTTTTAACTGGGAAGACATTGTAGAAAATAGTTTGTCTCCCTGCATAGCTATTGCAATGGGAGGCATGTATCAAATAAAATTGGAGTTTTATATGGGATCATATATGATTGATTGTATCTTATGCCTGTATCCATTTTTGAGATTAAAGTGCAGTTGGAATGAATCCAAGACACCCATTTATACCGCGTTTCATATTCTATGGGCTCATGAGTATCACAGCTTCTACAAGCTTATCTATGAGGAATTTGTAGTGCCTCTACACCAGCTTTCCTTTCTCGAGGAGTGTAAGTGTATGTCCAAAGGTGCACTATAAATTATAAGTGAATATTGGGACTAATTTTTTTTTTCTGAAGAAGGCACCTATCTCAGGATGTACGGGGGAACTAGAGACCTGTCATTATTGCCTAAGTATGCCACACATTTTATAGTCCATAAAGAGGAAGTAAGACAACTTTTCCTTGATGGATTCGAGAATTTTCTTTTTGACATGAAAAAGGTTGTCTATCCACCCATTCCTTTCTGTATTACAGTTATAGGTTTTCAAAAGTGAAAAGTGTGCCAGAATTTGTGAAAGACCTAGAAACTTTTAACTTTGGTGAGAAGATTTTCCATCAGAACAATTCTCAAGGAAAAGTTGATGCACGTTGTGCACTGGTAAAGGTTAGTTTTGAATATGATGATCATTGGGACAAGGATAAGAAAGTGTTCATAAATGCATGCAATATGACTTCTTTGATTAAGCAGTTCAGACATAAGAGTGCAACCACGGGAGGGAATGGAAACAACAACACTACAAAACAACAAAAAAAGAAAGAAGAAGCTGCCAAGAAGAAGGAAGAGGAGGCCCGAAGGTTATGAGAATAAGTTGAGAAATTATTAGGTGAGGAGGCCCAAAGGAAAAAGGAAGAAGAAGAACAAAGGAAAAAGGAAGAAGAAAAAAGGAAAGAGGAAGAAGAAGAAAGGATGCAAAAGGAATCAATTGAAAGAGAAAGAGAGGAGGCAAAGAGGGCAACTGAGGAACTGAAGAGGAAATAGCAGGAAGACCAAGACATGGAGAATTTGGAACATGATACTTCCCAGGATAATCTAGTAGATCCTCTTTCTACATCAGGACACACAACAATAGGAGTCCACCTCCCTCTTGTAGAGTTAGGGTTAGTGCCATTTACTCCATCCAAGCATCATGCAGTTGCATGCCTAGATAAGGTAGTCTTCAACTCTAAACAAAAAACTATTTTTTGAAGTTCGAAAAAGAGGTTAAAGGTTGGTACCCAGCCTGAGGTAGTCATAGTTATTGAAAGAGCCGTCATGAAAGGTACCGACGAAGATCCAAAACTAATGGCCTTGATCAACATCGCAACTGCTTAAGCGAATTCCTATAATATTCACAGATTTTAAGAAACTAAATATCAACACAAAGAAAAGATGGTAATAATGAAGGATACTCTGATGAAATAAAGAGGATAAGGTCGAGAAATGAAGAGGAAACATGAGACTACTCTTTCAGAGTTCGAAAGACTCTAGGAGTCCTACCAAGTTTTAGAATCAGAAAAGGAGGCATTGGTTCTTTCAAACACCATTGAAGGAGAGAAGAAGGACCTTGAAAGTAATATTTCAGAATTTGAAGAGAAAAAGGTTGCAACCAATAGATAAGCAAAAGAGATAAAGGCTCGAGTAGTAGAGATGGAAGCACATAACAACTCATTGGAAATTCAGCTCAAGGAAGCTAATGAGTGGTAGCCTGACATTACTCTTGTTCAATAGCAAGCCCTCCTAATCAGGAAGAAAATATATCATGTCCAGTTAAAGCTTTCAGAAGAAGTCTATAGGACTAAACAAGCAGAAACAAGACTGCAAGAAATTGCAGCAATATGAACTGATTTTAGAACAGGGTTACTCGAGGTAGCAGAAAATATCCAGGGTCAATTGAATTGGATGGAAACTAATGCAGCAATCCCTGAGTAGTTTCCACAGAAGACTACCGAAAGATTAAATATAGAATTCAAACTCTAGGCTTTCAGCAGCAAGGCCACTGTGAGATTGAACTCTGGGATCGAAAAAACTTTGGAGAGGTGTACATATTTCTACAAAAGAATGCTCACAATGTACAATAGGTTCCAGACCTCTACAACAAAAGGAATCTAGGAGTTTCCAGACCAAGAGGTACATTTGAAATACCTACATGACAGATTGCAGGAGGACGAGCTTAACATACATCAAATTAAATGCATCACCGAGAAAGTGGTAAAGACTTGGGTTGCACAAGCCGCGGCCAACAATTTCCTTCTGGAAGACCATCTCAGGGTGATTCCACCTAAGGAAGCAGAAATAAAGTCACAACTGGCCATACATGAAGTGACACTTAGATTGTTGGATCCTATGGATTTCAAGACTATCACTGCAGAAACTGATGCATGGAAATAATTCATTGGAGGATCACCTGGGTACTCCTAAGTTTTTTCTTATTTACATATGGTTCTTTTTTAATGATCTTATCTTATTTTCATTTTCCTAGTGCGAGTCACTAGAGGAAGAATTTTGTAAATCAAAGAGTCAAGGAAGCCCAAAAGGCAGGGGTAGCCCAAAAGTCCTTTGTAAAATGTATAAATAGGAGTAGAATACATATTAGAAGGAATTTTTACTGGCACTTGTTATTTGTATGAGAACTATTTATTTTATGAATAAAGGAGAATCAAATTTTACTGGAGGAAGGCCTGTGCAAGTTTCCAAATGGATTTTGCAGATTGGTAATGCTGAATTATTTCTTACTTAGTTGCTATACAATTGTGAGATCGTTATAACTTAATGAACTATTTCTACGATTTTTGAATGATTTTACTTTCTATTAAGAATCTTGTGCATGTAATGAGTAATGAATTTTTTCACATGACAGAGCTATCTTTGTTTATGTTTTCCTATTGGATTTATGTCTAAAGAATTTGACTAGCTACATGTAGGATTCCACATGCAATAGTACATCACATTACTCAATTAGATATAAACTGCGCAAGGTCTAATAGTTTAGTTGTTTTTTCTTTTGGTGATTGAGGAGCAACTGATTCATGTAAGGAGAGAGGCAAGACCCTGTGCAACTCACTTATGAGTTTCTTGTTTTGGAAATCGCCTGCATTTAGTTTAGGCACTTGCATTTCATCCATTAATACATAAAATACATGAACAGTGGACCGGGCCGCAAATGGTAAAATAGATTTAAAACATTCTTTTAACTCTACGGTATCCAGGCGGCTAATCGGACGGATTCCTGATTCCAAAAAGTAAGTGATCTAATTGGGAACAATTATTGGGAAGAATCCCTACTATCGGTACCTGATATTTTCCAGGAATACACAGTTTCAGATATAGAAGGAGGGATGCCAGTGCATGGAAGGCAGAGGAAATGTGTTTACTAGAATCTATTCCATTGGCGATAGCTTTGAAACTAAGTTTCCTGAAGATTTCATTTATGAAGAAAGAGTAGGACCTAACGAAGAAGGTCTAGAATGCCTCTACCCTATTCCATTTGAAGTAGTTAATCACTTGAGGAGACATACAAGGTCTTATGTGAAGAAGTTTGGAGGATTGAAAACAATCGCTGAATTAACGAGAAGGTAGGATTCTAGGAGAGTACCTACTTACACTGAAGATTCGATTTTGGTGGGAAATTTGGAATAATTTGTAAATTTGTCCATATAAGATATCTTCCAACCAATTGATCAGTTGGGATGAGATTTCCCTATTTTCCAGTCTCCATTATAGTCACATGTTCAGTCTCCACCGTATAATCCTCGTAGAATCATGGCTGGGAATTTACCCCCAAATCCTAATCAACCCAATCCACCACCATCTTGGAGAGCTAGAACACAACTCAACCTGGATGTTGCTTTGCATGCTTTGCCTTAGAATCCTCAAAAGTCATTACCTAAGTTCGACCAAGGAAAAGGAATTCCAGTAGATGACCACCTGCAAATCTTCTATTTGGCTTTGGAACTTTTAGCCACGGAGCATGAAGATGTGGTATGCAGACTCTTTCCACATACCTTTGAAACTAAGGACTCTGCTTGGTATTTTGGTTCATTGGCAAATTCAATAATAGACTGGGATACTTTTGTAAGGGTGTTTAAGAGAAAGTTTGGTAGTCAACGAACCACTGCCACTTTCATGAAAGAATTGTTATATATGAGAATGGATAAGAGAGAAAAGGTGAAATATTTTAACCAAAGGTTTGCTTCTCATTTGAATAATTTCAGTGCTACAATAAATCCCACCGAAGAAAATTTAATAGAATACTACACTTCATCACTTTGTCCTAGCATAGCATTTTTTGTCAATAGGGTAGTAAAGCCTTTTTTGGTGGAAACATATGAGGAAGCCAATAAAGTAGAGGCTGAACTTGACAATATAAACAAACATAGCGCAGAACCAGAGGTAAATACTTTTAGTAATAAAAAACCTTTGCTACTAACCAGACCTAAAGAGGAACATTCAAGTGAATTGGAAAACGTGGTTAAGATGGTACAAAAGTTATCAAACAAGATTGTAGATATGGAAAAGGAAAAAGAATCTAGTTCATCGAAAAAACAATTTAAACCTTATTTCAAGAAAAAGAGAAGAAAGTGGAACATCTCAACCACCTGTGTATAATTCTCCTGTTTTGAATTTTAATGAAGTAGGAATGGATCATTTCTGCACTTTTCATCAAGAACCTCATTTTGAAAAGAGTTTCCCACAATGGATTAAATCAATGAATCTAATTATGAATCAAATATTAAATGCTCAAATAACAGAGCCCAAGGTGGAATAAGAAAAAAAATGAACCAGAAGAAACACACGAAACCACAATGGACTTATGGGACTATGCACCTACACTAGGATTAGAGGAAGAGGAGCCTAATGAAGAAATCCAACTCTCATCAGTAAATGTTTTAACGAGAAGTAAAGGACTAGTAATGGATGATAGATCAATACTTCCTAAGATTAGGAAGATACAAGAAAGTATGAAGATGATTAGCAGTAATACTCAAACAAAATCTAAGTCTGATCTGGTCAACAAAAAAGATAAGGTTCTAGTAGTCAGTATGATTGGTAAATCTTGTGGAAAATAAAACATGAAACAGTAAGAATGGCCAGTAGATTGTGATATGGGGTATGACGTAGTAGAGGACATCAAGAAAACAAAAGCGGATATTTCTTTATTTGAATTGTGTAATTTACCCCAACGAATAAAGAAGCTACTGGAGGCTTTCGACCCTCAACCCAGTAGTTCTCAAGATGAAAGTCAATTTGATAAAGAAATTAATGAAGCTAGCATTAGAAAAAAGTCCAAATCTCAAAATTTTCCATTTCTTGTTGTCTTTCAAGATTTTTAATCACAATGTGCATAATTGTTTGGTGGATTCTAGGGCTTCATCTAATGTCATGCCACTCTCAATATGTAAAAGGATCAATGGTCAACCTACACCATCCTCATGTAAGGTCATTCAGTTGGACAGATCTGCAGCCAAGGTAATCGGAGAAATGAAAAATGTGTTGATTTGGTTATGTGCAGATGATCGAGTTTGCCAATTTATAGACATTATGGTGGTAGATATACCAGAGGCCTATGCTTTGATATTGAGTAGGGACTGGTCTGCAAAACTGAATGGGTACTTCACAACCAATTGGTTTGCACATGTGGCTTCCTTATAATAACAGTCAAAATAAGGTGAAGGTAATGAGAGAACCACACATGAAACACAATGTAACTGAATTGGAAGGAAAAAATGAACATACAAACTTCTCATCTTTGGTCTTGGGTAACTGCTTTTTAGAACTTGAACCTAGAAATTATCAAGCTAAGGAAAGTCAGTCACGAGGAAGACACATAGTTCAAACTCCTTTATTTTTCAAGCACTGATGATATTGATTGTAATATAGTTAATTTAGTTTCTAACATATAGATTTTGGCTTTTGTACTTTGATAGTTCCAAAACACAAGAGGGATCAGGAGTGGGTTGTGTCCTGATTGAACCTGAAAAGAACAAAAAAAATCTCTCTTGTCGACTAGAGTTTGGATGTACGAATAATACCGCTGAGTATGAAGCTCTAATTTAGGGCCTACGAAATTCCATTGATCTTAAGGTTAGGAATTTAAAAGTATTTGGTGATTCCAAGGTAGTTGTCAGACAAATTAGAAACACAAAATTCATTGTTTGTCACTGCACTTAAAGGGCTATCAAACTGAAGTCTAGGATCTGATAACAAATTTCAATGCTTTCAATATAAGTTCAATTCCTAGGATACAAAATGTTGCAGCTAATGTTTTAGTTGTTGATGCTGCTAGACTAGTACCCACTAATAAAAAGTGCTCTATTGAACTCATTTTCAGGCCATCGATACTAGACAATATTACAAACTTGAGAGTATTTGATGATTACCAACAAATCATAGATTTTCTAACGAATGATGAAACTTTCAAGGACTTGGTAATTGATGATGAAGAGCATCAAGCTAATCTTCAAAGTGGAAATTTCATGCCTAAAGGAGTGAGAACGCTGGAGGGGATGTTTGATTTGAACAACAAGTTCAAAAAACCTGCCAATGTAAAAAAAAATAGTTCATCTATGCAGTATGAGCTAATTAATCTAGGGATAGAGGCTGAACCCAAGTATGTGAACTTGGGAAAATGTTGTTCACCAGGAGAAAGAAGCATATTTATCAATTTATTTCAACAATATAAGGATGTTTTTGCTTGAACATATGAAGGCTTGAATACCTATGATACCTGCATCATCCAACTTATAATTCCTATTAAAGCAAGTGTGAAACCATTCCATCAACAACTAAGAAAAATACATCCCAAGATGGAACCTCTGATCCAAAATGAAGTAAAAAAATTGATTGATGCAAAGATCATTTTCCAAGTCAGACATTCAGAGTGGGTAGCAAATTTGGTGCTAGTAAGGAATAAATATGGTGAGATAAGATAATGTGTAGATTTTAGAAATATGAACCGAGCTTTAGATGAAGACAATTACCTAGTTCCACCACTGGAACATATTCTACAAATGGTCTCAGGTTTTGAACTCTTCTCCTTATTAGATGGGTTTTCAGGCTATAACCAAGTGTTGGTAGCTGAGAAAGACAGGCTAAAAACCACATTTCGAACAAAGTGGGGAACATTTTCTTACAAAAGAATGCCCTTTAGTCTCATCAATGTTGGAGCCACTTTTCAAAGGGAAATGGATATCGCTTTCTGTGGTTTAATTGGCCACAATGTGGTAGTTTATTCATATGATGTAACCGTTTTCTCTAAGAAGAGAGAAGATAATGTTTTTCATTTGATACAAATTTTTTATCGCTGTAGAACATATGACATATCTTTAAATCCTAAGAAAAGCATCTTCGCGGTATTAGAAGTAAAATTGTTAGTCCATATTATTTCTAAGAAGGGAATCTCCATAGACCCGGGAGAATAGAAGCCATATCTCAGATTCCCTTACCCCACAACAAAAAAGGTATTCAATCATTCATGGGTAATATAAATTTTGTTTAAAGGTTTCTCCCTTACTTTGCACATATAGTAAAACCTTTGCTACAAATAGTAAAGCGGAGTGTACAATTTAAATGGACCGATATAGAGAAGGGTTCGTTTAACAACATCAAAGAAACAATAGCTCACACACCTTCTCTTAAAAGTCTTGATTTTGAAAAGGATTTTATTCCGTACACTTTTGGCTTAGACAATTCACTTGTAGTAGTGCTCACACAAAAATAAGAAATGGGAGATGAGTACCCCATATCATTTATGAGCACTGGGTTACAAGGTTCTGAATTGAACTACCCTGTCATTGACAAAAAAACATATGCAGTATTTAAAGCAGTGAAACAATTCAGACCTTACATTTTGAAAAACAAAACCAAGGTAATTGTCCCTCATCTAGCTGTCCGAACCCTTTTTGTACAACAGGAATTGGGTGACAGTGTTATAGGAATACGATTTGGAATTCAAACCAATTACCATTATCAAAGGACAAGGGTTTTGTAAGTTAATGGATGAAAGTCAGAAAAATGAAGATGATGATTGGGATAATGAAGCGAAATTACATATGATTGATATATGTCCTATATATACAGTGCCTGAATCTTGGTACAGAGATCCAGTACATTACCTTCAACAAGTATATTTACCAGAGCATTGGAATTCTAAACAATAAAGGTCACTTCGTCTAAATTCAGCCTCTTACCAAATAATTGATGGAGTTCTCTTTAGGAAGAACTATGATGGGGTATTTGTAAGGTGCCTCGAACAAGAAGATGCCTCTAAAGTTGTCAAAGAATTGCATGATGGGCCTACCAGAGGAATATTTTTGGGGGATACTACTGCTCACAAGATTCTACAAGCTAGATATTACTGGCCAACATTGTTTAAAGATGCTCATGCCTATGTAAGAAAATGTGACATATGCTAGAGATGCGGGGAAGAATAACAAAATAAGCTGGACCCTTGCAACTTGTTATTATTTTGGAGCCATTCAAACAATGGGGTATTGACATCATTGGAGAAATTAATCCAAATTCCTCATTACAACAAAAATATATCCTCATGACTACTGATTACTTTACAATATGGGTATAAGAAATTGCATTACGCAAAGTGAACAAGGACGTGGTCATCGACTTCTTGCAAGAAAATATCATGACCAGTTTTGGGGTTCCAATTTCAGTTGTCTTTGATAATGCGTCTTATTTTTCATCAATTAAGCTAACTGAATTTTCTAGTGAAAAAGGAATTAAGTTTCATTATTCTGCAAATTATTATCCACAAGGTAATGGGTTAGCTGAATCAACTAATAAAAACCTTATCAGAATCTTGAAGAAGATTGTTATCGAAAATCAGAGAAGTTGGCACATAGCTCTTCCCAATGCATTGTGGGCAGACATGGTTACCCCCAAGAATTCCTTAGGAGTGTTCCCTTATAATCTGATCTATGGGAAAGAGGCTATCCTCCTCCCAAACATTTTACTCCCATATTCTCAGTTATCCCAAGATTCATGAGGGTTTGGTAGCGAAGTTTTACAAGCTCGAATTAATACATTGCTAAACTTGAAGAATCTAGGCTCAAGTCCAAAGAGCGATTTAAGCATCAACAAGATATTATCAAAAGCTGGTTTTATAAACATAAATCAGGGATGGGAAGTTTTGATATTGGAGACTTGGTTTTTAAGTGGGATCACCCGCATGATAAAAAAGGAAAACATACAAATTTTCAACACCTATGGGTTGGCCCCTTTCATATTGTTGAAAAGTTAGGCCCCTCGACCTATAAGTTACAAGATTTGCAGGGGTGGTAGGAGAATCTGCCTATTAATGGTCTAGTTATCAAACCTTATTTCACCTAGTACCTTAGGAGCTCTTTGTAGGTAAATAAACCTTTTCCTTTTTGTTTTCTGATTTCTTTTAGTTGTATTTTCTTTCTTTCTGATGATTTACTTTTTCTTTGTCATTCTTTTTCAGCTTTTGCTTTCTTTCAATATTTTGCTTTAGTTTATCTGTTTATTTTAGAATAATCCATATCAATCTTTTGGTGCTTGGGGACATTGGATTATGGACAAACTTCTAAATGCTTTTAATCCAGGAACTGCTCATTGGAAGTTATCTATGCAAAATTTTGATCAAAACAAGACTCTTTAATTTGATGGACTACTGAAGGGAGGTTATTTTAAGATCACATTGAAGTCCTATTTAAACCCTATAAAATAACTAAGGTACAGGAAGTATAGAATACTATTTTGGTGCTCTATCCACTTTCACATTAATATTTGTCTTAGGAAGCTTGCCAAAAAGACCCACAGAAAGGAAGTAGAACAGACAGGTGTATGGTATTTAAAATGATCCCATGCCACAAAATGAAAGCCAAAAGGATTATTATAAACAATCAAAATTCTTGAACATAAAATATTTATCAAAAAGATATACCGAAGAAATAAATCAGCAAAATGATTGGATTGCTCAAAAGTTTCTTCTCAGTCCATGAGCTGAAACAAGTCATCACTCACACAAAATGACACTGTGGATTGAAGAACCTAAATCAAATCTCAAAAGTAAAAGAAGCAATCAAGGAAGACTCAAAAGACAAAAGTATTAAGAATCAAAAGAATGCAAAAGGAACGAGAATGAGGAACAAACGAATGCATCTGTCTAACTCTTCCATGATCCTATGGTGTCATATCCGACATCAACCAAATACAAAGGTAAAATGAATCTCACACTTTGGCCCTAAGAGAGTTATCAAGACTTCTAAAACTTGGTTTCCTTATCCCAAAGGACTATAATCAATGCAATGCTCTGAATATTACATTCCTTGAAAAGTATAGACTCTCAAATGATCTTGGACAATAGTAGGATAGGATGCTCTAATAAAATGCCATAAAGCAGTTTTTGTTTGGAAAATATAGTTTTTTTTCAGAGATTTGTGTTCACCAGGCAGTCCCCAATTGTTGTTGCTGCAACTTCTACCCCAAATTTTTTTATAATTTTAGGGTCCCTCCTTAGATTTTTAGCTTTTAAACTTTCTTAGACCTTTTGTTTTCTCTTTGAATATCCCTTTCCATGAATTAGCTTTATTTTCAACAAGTCTGAAAAGCCTTTTTTTCACCAAGTTAAAACTCATATTTTCTTCCAAGGGGTCGAAAGAACTCAGTGAGTTTAGCCGACACGTCGGGAGAACTCATTTTTCCTACCCAATTTATTTCCTGCTTATCTTCCTTTCAAAAAAATTTGTTGAGTTTGTCGATACATTGGTGAAACTTGGTATTTGAGGCCGCCCTTACCGGTGGGGTTATCTTTTTCTTTCCAACTTCGTTGATCGAAGGTTTTTACGAGGATCGTCGGGAAATCTCGCTATTTGGAGCCAACAGTTCAACCCGAATCATTTTTGGTTGCCGAAGCTACCGGAAGAAAGTCATTTTTTATCTCGACGCCTCTTCTTCAGGAGTTTTTATAACTTTTACCGACGGACCTTTTCTATGAAGTTTTTTAGATTTTTTCCTACATTGTGTCTTTTTGGAGCTTTCCATGATTTTGCTGATGGTATTTCATGCAGATTTTTTCTTGTATTTTTCCCGATGGTTGTGGAATTATTCAGAGGTTTTTCCAACAAATGCGACGAAACTCAAGGCTTGTAGCCGATGCGTGTCGTCGAAAACTTTGGATGATTGTTTCTGACAGGGTTTTGTGGATGTTTTTAACATTATGAGTCGACGGTTACGGTAGAGTTAGGATGTTGGAACCGACATTGTCGGGGGAGGTATTATGTGTCTTGCCAATTCCAAGTTAGAACATTTCCTTGATGAGGTCTAGGCACCAAAACACTGTTTGCATTTACACGCCCCAACGACCACATTTAATGTGTGTTGGATGATTTTTTACATATAACCAGTGGAGGTTGTTTACAGACTATTATCTCATTTTTTATACGTATAGTTGTCAATTGTTGGTTGAATCTTACGCACTTTGTCATTGGAAACTATACCTTTTAGCGTTTTCTAGGTAGGTATCGAACTATGTCATTAGAATGTTAGTGTTAAAGGTTTTAAACGATGTTTGGGGGGTTGAATGTCTACAGGTTAGGGTTTTTACTTCTCTCATGGGTTTTTAAATTTTTCTCAACCAGTTTGGGCTTCATTTTTTAGGCTCACTATCCTGTGGAAGTTTTCCCCAAAGCCAGGTTGCATTGGAATTATGTAGCCGCGCTGAGCCGGCTAACCTGCCCTTGTCGTTTTGTCCTGATTCACCCCTTCACTGTATTTTCGATTTTGTTTTTTTAAGCTACAGAGATGGATCTATTAGGTTTTTTGGAGTGTAATGATGAAGCTACAGTTGGGCAACCGTTTCACCAACCTTGCCTGGTCTGTTTTTCCTTTTTATATGGGGAGAGGGCGTAACTAGTGGTTCAACACTGTGGGAACTGTCGCATCTCAAGGTTTGGCCAAGGGTTTATTTCTCAACTACATAGCTTGCCCCTTTTTCCAGCTTTGAGTTTTTAATGGGTTTTGGCTTATGGTTTAACCTAGGAGCCATTACAACACTTTTTTTTATTGTTTCATTTCATGAAAGGAGTCTTCTGCATTTTTTATTTAAGAGCCATGGAAATGTTGATAGAAACAAGCATGGCAAGCCTTGGGCAGGTTTTTGTGGGGTATTCTACATCTTGACTTAAATAACCAGATAATTAGTTTAGAAACTAGATATTTAACTCATAGAAAAACAATTAGAACCTACACAGGAGATAATGTTTTCAGTTCAGTTTTAGCCTTGCCTCATTTTGAAGTATATGGATAACCTGTTTTGAATCATAGGGTCACTTGAAATGTTCAAAGATGAATCCGTAAATTTTTTCTATGGTTATCCATCACATTAAAATCTTATGCTTTGTTATATAGGTTTCATGAATATCTTACATCTTGCTAGTACCTTTCCATTCCATTCCAGTAATGCTGAGTTATTTTTGTTTCAGTGATGTTTCATCCTCATTCTTCACACCTCAACATGCCAAATAAGGGTGTGAAGAAGAATCCAAGGCTCATGAGGATGACTCAGACTTAGAGGTCTTGCCCAAAATAAAGATAATCTATGAAGACATGAAAACAGTCACTAGGGTTGAACCAAAATTTAAATGGGGTGAAATATACCCCATGATAAAGCATCAGAGCGTACCGGATGCAGGCCTGGAGGATATACCATTATATGAAAACATAAGAAGATCAGCCATCACCAAGGTGTCCACACGCCCGGAGCTTTTTCCTTGTGCTGAGGTGATCGACTAGATTTTACCCTGAGTAGATGCAGGCACTATGATCATGTCCAACATCGAAGGAAAAGGTTTTTCTTCCTTCACCTCCACATGCATTGCCAAATATTGCAACCTACCTGCTCCAGAAATCAACATGACAGATGCCTGGATAAATAGTTTGAGTCTAGACTATATCAAATGTGTAAAACTGATGATGATACAAGGGAAGAAGTTTCACCAGAAAGCCTTTGGTGAGTACGAGACTTCCAACCTATGCACTTCCTATAGGCTTATAGCCCTGATGCTCAACCAAATTTTTGGTAGGGAAAATGGGAAGTTCTACAAGTTAGGTTGGATTCCCTTGATATATCATGTGGCCATGTAGGGCACTATTTTTAACTGGGAATACATTGTAGCAAACAGTTTGTCTTCCTGCATAGTTGCTACAATGGGCGGCTTGTATCAAGGAAAATCAGAGTTTTATATGGGATCATATCTGATTGATTGTATCTTATTCCTGTATCCATTTTTTATATTAAAATGAAGTTGGAATGAAGCGAAGACACCCATTTATACTGCATTTCAGATTTTATGGGCTCATAATTATTACAGCTTCTAGAATCTTATCCGTGAGGAATTTCTAATGCCTCTACACCATCTTGTTTTTCTCAAGGATTGCAAGTGTATGTCTAAAGGTGCACTGGAAGTTATAAGTGGATATGGGGACTATGTTTTCTCTAAATAAGGAATCCATCTCAGGATGTATGGGGGAACTAGATCCTCATCACTACTGCCTAAGTGTGCCACATATTTCATAGTTCCTAAAGAGGCAGTAAGACAACTTTTCCTCGATGAAATGGACTGAACATGAAAAAGGATGTCTATCCTCCCATGCCTTTTTGTATTTGTAGTTACAGGTTTTCAAAAGTGAAAAGTGTGCCTGACTTTGTGAAAGACTTAGAAAATTATCACTTTGGTGAGAAGAGTTTCCATAGGAATGATTCCCAAGGCAAAGTTGTTGTACATTGTGCCTTGGTAAAGGTTAATTTTGAATATGACGATCATTGGGACAAGGATGAGGAAGTGTTCATAAATGCATGAAATATGACTGCTTTGAATAAGCAGTTCACACAGAAGAGTGCAACCACAGGAGGAAAGGGAAGCACCAACACTACAGAACAACAAAAACAAAAATAATAAGTTGTCAAGAAAAAGGAAGAGGAGGCCCGAATGTTAATAGAAGAAGTTGAGGAGGCCCAAACAGAGGAAAAAGGAAGAAGGACAAAGGCAAAAGGAAGAATAAGAAATGATGCAAAAGGAATCATCTGACAGAGCAAGAGAGGAGGCAGAGAGGGAAGCTGAGGAACTGAAGAGGAAAGAGTAGGAAGACCAAGACAGGAAGATATTGGAACATGATAATCTAGCAGATCCTCTGTCTACATTGAGAGACACAATAATAGGAGGTTACCTCCCTCTTGCAGAGTTAGGGTTAGTGCCCTTTATTCCATCCAAGCATCATGCAGTTGCATGCATGGATAAGGTAGTCTTCGACCCTAAATGAAAAACCATTGTTCAGAGGTCAGAAAATAGGTTAAAGGTTGGTACCCAGCCTGAGGTAGTCACAGTAATTGAAAGAGGTGTCATGAAAGGCACCGATGAAGATCCAAAACTAATGGCCTTGATCAACATCGCACCTGCTTAAGCGAATTCCTATAACCTTGACAGATTGAAAGAAACTACAGATCAATACAAAGAAAATATGGTAAGAATGAAGGATACTTTGATGAAAGAAAGAGGAGAAGGCTGAGAAATGAAGAGGAAATGTGAGGCCACTCTTTCAGAGTTCAAAAGAATCCAAGAGGCCTACCAAGTTTTAGAATCAGAAAAGGAGGCCATGGTGCTTTCAAACACCATTGTTGTAGGAGAGAAAAAGGACCTTGAAAGTAATATTTCAGAATTGGAAGAGAAAAATCTTGCAACCGGCAGACAAGTAGAAGAGATAAAGGCTCGAGTAATAGATCTAGAATCACAGAACAACTCATTGGAAATTTCATTCAAGGAAGATAATGAGCGGCATATTGACATTACTCCTGTCCAAGAGCAAGCCTTCCTAATCAGGATGAAAATATATCAGGTCCAGTTAAATCTTTCAGAAGAAGTCTATAGGATTAAACAAGCATAAACAATACTGCAATAAATTGCAGAATATCAACTTATTTTAGAACAAGGTCATTGGAAGTAGCAGAAAATATTTAGGGTTGGTTTACTTGGATGGAAACTAATGCAGAATTCCATGAGTAGTTGCCACAGAAGACTACCAAAATCTTAAAGATAGAATTCGAACTCCTATATTTCAGCGAGATTGAACTCTAGGATCGAAAAAACTTTGGAGAGGTGTACATATTTCTATAAGTGAATGCTCACAACACACAATAGGTGCCATAGCTATACTAAAAAAACAATCTAGGAGTTTCCATACCAAGAGGGACATTTGAAATACCTACAGGAGAGATTGCAGGAGGACGGGCTTAGCATACAGAAAATTAAAGGTATCATAGAGAAAGTTTTAAAGACCCGGGTTTCACATGCCATGCTCAACAATTGTCTTCTAGAATACTAGATCAGGGTGAATCCACCTAAGGCCACAAAAATAAAGTCACAACTGGCCATACATGAAGTGACAATTAGATTGCTGGAGCCTATGGATTTCAATACTATCGCTACAGAAGCTAATGCATGGAAATATTTCATTGGAGGATTAGCTGGGTCCTCCTAAGTTTTGTCTTATTTACATGTGGCTCTTTTGTATTTATCTTATCTTATTTTCATTTTCCTAGTGCGAGTCACTAGAGGATGAATTTTGTAAATCAAAGAGTTAAGGAAGCCTAAAAGGTAGGGGTAGCCCAAAATTCCTTTGTAAAACATATAAATAGGAGTAGAATAGAGATTAGAAGAAATTTTCACTGTCGCATACATGCTATTTGTATCAGAGCTATTTATTTTATGAATAAAGTAGAATCAAATTTTGTTGGAGGAAGGCCTGTGCAAGTTTCCAAGTGGATTGTGTGGATTGATAATTCTGAATTATTTCTTACTTAGCTTCTATACAACTGTGAGATTGTTCTAACTTAATGAACTATTTCTGCGGTTTCTGAATGATTTTACTTTTTGTTAAGAATCTTGGGCATGTAATGAGTAATGAATGTTTTCACATGACATGGCTATCTCTATTTCTATTTTCCTATTGTATTTATGTATGGAGAATTTGAACAACTACCTATAGGATTCCATATGCAATAGTACAACACATTACTCAATTAGATATAAACTCTGCTCCCCTGGGGCTAGGTAGAATAGTTTAGTTGTTTTTTCTTTTGGTGATTGAGGAGAAATTGATTCATGTAAGGCAAGAGGTAAGACCCTGCGAAGCTCACTTGCGTCTCACTTGTGAGGTTCATGTTTTGGAAATCACATGAATTTATTTTAGGCACTTACATTTCATCCCTTAATACATAAAATACATAAATGGTGGATCAATTCGCAATTGGTAAAACAGATTTAAAACATTCTTTTAACTCTACGGTAGCCGGGTCGCTAACCAGACAGATTCCCCATTCCAAATAGTAAGTGATATAATTGGGAATGATTATTGGGGATAATCCCTACTATCAGTACCTGGGATTTTCCAGGAATAAAAAAAACCATATATACTACCTTTCCTATGTCAAAGTCTAGCTAGTAATGCAAATTTCGCTTAGGCAATTTCTATGAAAGTTACCCTACAAATGTTGCAGAACATAATCCACTTGTAGAACTTAATAAACATGATTAAGGGAATTAATTGATGTCTGATACTAATTTCCATACTCTGTTCTAAAATTTGGGAGGTTTGTACTTGGTTTGGAGAGCTATTTTGGCCATCACCCTTAGGGGGATTTGAACACAATTTCCTAGTAATTTTGTTATTTTTGTCATTAGCCCCAAACAAGTTTGTAGAGTTATAAAGTATGAAAAAAAGTATCCCCAAACAACCTTGGGATTTTTTAAGACTCATAATACCATTTCCTTTCAAATTCAAGACCATTTGGTGAAAGTTGGGACACTCCAGAGTCATGACTAGTTAAGCTCGAATTTTTCCCAATTTGTAATTTTCTCCAAAATTTCGAAAAAGGGAAATTACAAGACTTATTCCAAGAAGATGTATGGAGGAATGAAACAAAGTTATACCACTAAGGACAGTGTTATATTATAAGGGGAGGTGTATGTAACACCCCCACAATTAATTATTATTATTAATTCTACCGAAAACACTTTATTATTATTTTATTATTTTTTTACTATTATTGACAGAAATGTCAAGAATACAAATTTTTGTAATCAAAACAATTTTATTTAATAAAATATGATTAAGGGGGAACATGAGTGGATATAGAAGTTGAAGAGTGTGTGATGACCCACAAGAGGAAAAAAGACAAGTGGAAAAAACCAATGAGTGAGAACTCAGGATGCAGGACGCATCATCCCCTAAAATCAGGTGACAACACCTAGTTGGGTGCTGAAGAGCAGGATGCTCATAAATTACCAAGTCCTAGGAAAAATTCTTAGTATGTCTATAAGGAGCAGGAAGCTAGAATTGCACGGAGATTAAACATCTGTGAAATGAAAGAGATTGTGCATTGAGATTTTGCTGTTGTGGTTCAGCGACCAGGATCGAGGGTTTTGGAGAAAGTAACTTGGCTTCCTTGGGATTTGGTTGGGAGAAACAACATTCCCAATATTGTTTTCCCAAAGCGTTGGTGTCAATTTTCTACTTCATATTTTTAAATGTTGTATATTATATTTTCCTATATTTGTATTTTGTTAAACTCTATGTGCTATCGATTTAATTATGGTTGTTATACTTGTAACTAATGGAGTAAATTATTTAGTTGTTTTACACATTGAAGAAGCTATGTTCGATTGTTTATTCCCTATATGCAACATTGTTTCAGATATCATCTTACTCTGTATTTTAAAGTTATTCTAGCAATTAGTTTCACAAGGTCTGGTTATTATAGTAGGTCTGTATTATTTTAAATAGATAAATAAATCCATTCTAAAGTAACAAGTACCTACCTAAATATACTACATAAACTGCTAAATGCTAGATTAAAGTTAGTATATGGATATGTATCTTATTTTAATTATGAACAAGAATCTCTTGTAATAATATTCGTAGTATTATAACATAGGAAGTTACCCAAGTTTAAAATATCAGTTAAAGGATATGCAAGACGAAGCATGGAAGAAATATAGCATTATTGTATAGAGTCATGATCAAACTCTAATCTAAATAATCTTATAACAAACCATTTTCACCAAATATAACCCTTATATACAAGTATCTTACATACAATTTTTCCTTTAACAATACAACGTTACAAAGATTAGACTCAAGGAAGGAAGATCCACAATTTTTAAAGAAAATTTTATACTCTACAGTATAGCTAAAGCATCTCTATTATTTATACCATCAAACACATCATACTAATTACAAGTCACGGGATAAAATCCCTGTTCAACAAAAGTATACCTTCATTTTTGGATCAACGTTAGAGTCCATAAACATAATTTTTAAAACCACATAAAATCTATCCAAATCATGTTTGATACGCAAACCCTATTTACGATAGAAGCGAAAGGCCCAAGACCACCTCGTAGTTACCAAGATTATAATTTATTATCGCAACTGTATAATTTGTAGTCTAAATTAAATAAAATCAACATAGGTTCAGAGCCTCTTAACTCTAGTTTAAATATCTCCTATAGAGGTTGTCAGATCAAATCCTGTAACTACTTAGTATTAAAAACATTGGATCGAAAATCCTTTTCGGTTACAACCACTCACAGTTCCATGTAACAATAAAAATATCAAAATACGATTCTGTAGATATCACATCGGATTATCCTGATAAGGATCAAGATTAATTTAAACCAAATACAAAGAAAATTATTTAATGAATCTATAGAAAATTGGAAAAGTAGTAAAGACCTTATCGTTTCCAGCAAAAAGCATATAAATTAGCTATAATACTACTTAAAGTATCAACACTGTTAACAACGAGAGTTTCCCATATAATTTCATAAATAGAACATTGAAAACGTTCCCCACTATGACCATAAGACGATTACAGATGATGGTCAAGGGTTTAGGTATAAACCTCACATTCCTCTTTAAAAACAAAATAATCTCTTTACACAATCCAAGATGGACGTAATTCCATTTCAAACATGGCTACCATCTATGTACAGGTTATCTACTCATGCATTACAAGAAAAAAGAAAAAAATAAATGAATCTTTACAGAGTTCAAACATTAACAGGTCATAATCAACGAGTGTTATAGAAAGTATAACCATCGAAGATGGTGGCCTTGCTATTAAACTATTTATTACACAGGAAAAACCCTAGACCCAAGTAACCTTAACGCAGAGAACAATTCGAACAAGAAACTTCTCTTAGAGTTGGATCCACCGATGGAAACCTCACGACCTTGCCATTGGGTTCTGCAACCACCAAACAAAAAGTGGATTAACGTTTACATACATAGAATAAAGAGTAAATTTTTTTATAAAGAAAAGGTGGTTGAGATTACTTACAGAGGCGTCCTAAGATGTGGTCCTGGGAGAAGGTGACCTTGTTGCCTTCTTCCCAACACCAAATACCTGCAAATAAAACAGAGAAAGTTAATGTATAAACTTTTACCTCTTTTTAACCAAAACTAGCTACATTTAGGGGTCAGAATTTTCGACCTTAACACTGGGTGTTGGTGGCCAAGGGTCATCTCCTTTGAGGTCCCTTATCCCTCCAAGTCTGCAAAGGAAATATGTTTGTTAGTGAAATAAAACCAAGAAGGTCATTACACCAAACTAAGATGGCAACAAAATTTTTGTTTCCTTACCTACTATGGCAAACTGTGCGCCAATTGGGCATGTTTGACGATCTGTCGAAGCTTGGGCTAGATGGGCCACCGGTGAAGTAAAGTTGAGAGTATTCACCACCTCGGAACAAAACCAATAACACAATGAAAAATTAATGGAAGGAACCAACGAAGTTTCAAAGCTCGTCTCTCGACCAGGTTCTGACAAACAATAAACATCAAATGCAATACTCATACGAAGTGAAGGCCTTTAGAAAACCCTACTACAACTCTCGTTAATCACCTTCCAATTTTAAGGCAGGATGGAGTCCCGTACTTCCTTGTGGACTTGGCTACGTTGTCAACTCATAGCCAGGTCACATTATCATTACAACCCAAAAGTTCTAATTAAAGTGCACATACAAGTTTATTGCACCAAATGATTGCAAATCCAACTCTTGGATATTGCGCTAATTACAATTGTACCATAAATCAACGTGGGACCAAATACTTGAAGCATGTTCCAAACAAAACCTTATAACATGCAGGTCAACTAGGGTACACAAACCTTAATGCATCAACCTTTTTACAAATCTGCACATTATTTGGGTTTTGGACTAGTGCCATCGTGGTGTTGGACTATTTCCATCATGGCCATGGCTAGTCACTTACCTTCCCTAAGGTTCGGGAAGTAGTCTTAACATAAGAATTAGGGAAACAATTAAAACATTTAAATGATGCATAACCATAACCTTAGCGTTAAGATCAAACAAATTCCATCAACCGTTGTTACTATATAAATAGAACCTCGTTATAAGCATAACCAATAATAAAAGCATGTGTTAGAGATAAGTTTGAAACCATGAATGCTTATAAGACATGTATGGAAATATTTACACCTCAGAGTTCGAAGGCCTCTTTCATTGCTTTAAAAACCAGGCTGCACTTTCAAGAGTAAAATAACCTTGTCTTTGTGTTCAAATCATATATAATCTCTGCATGGAAAACATGCTTACACAAACCCTAGGTCTCATACTTAGGGGCAGGTCGGTATATATGTGAGAAGGACAAAGCCTTACAAAAAAAAATTTAAAGGTAAATGTCAGGTTGGGTCAAGACAAGTATAGTCTCCCATGCCTTAGGCTAGGCCAACCTAACTTAAGGACAAATATTTTAAATACACAGAGTTAAATAAAGTACATCACCTAAAGGAGTGTGACTGAAGGTGCGAGAAGGAACTAGCCATATTTTTCATTAATGTTTCCTGCCGTAAACATCAGGATATCATATATTAAAATCAATAGTAAAATAAACAGAGAATGTTGTTAAGAAAAGGTAAAAATAACACATGTAAATTTTTTTTATATACAATTTTTGGCTATGTTGCACTACTTTTAAAAAGATTTGAGCTAACAATAGTCACAAATATCAACAAGCAAGACAATCATTCCTATAATGGCCTCCAATATATTATAAACCTTGTATTTTGACCACCCATTCCAATATATTATAAACCTTTTTATTTTAACCACCCACCCATTCAAGTAGTTAAAAGAATTAGTGAAACTTGCTTTAAAGAAAGAAAACTATGCAAATGTAATTTATGCTTCTAACAACTCTTCAATTCTTCTATTGAAAAAGTTCATTGAATCAATGTCTCTCTCCCTAATAGCAAACAAACCCATCTTAAAAATAATCAAATTATAAGGCATAACTGTTTATATGTAACATCCTCGGTAAAAGAACCATAGGTATTATAACTGTGATGATGGTATAAATAAATAAACTATATTTATAAAAGGCGTTAGCTTTCCACCCGACCATTTGCACTAATCGGACGACCCAACTCGCATGAGCTGTCACATCCAACATTGCTGGTAGTCGGATTGGTGCAAATGGTCAAGTGGAAAGCTAACGCCTTTATAAAATCAATCAATTAATTAATATTATAAAGATAAATAAGTTATTTGTTCCTTAAAAAAGAGGATATATATATATATATTGTTTTTCTTCCTACATAATTTTAAAAAGTATCTCTGCAATGAGCAATAAAGTCGTAGAGGTCGTGTTCTCCTTCTTCTAACGAAACATGTCTCATGGATTGGAGAAGAGCGGTCCTTAACACCGACTTCTTTCTTTCTGTGGTTTATATTGTTAAGAGGAGAGGATGGTCTCTAAAAAGAGATGTAGTCTTTTATTGTTTTTTCTTTTTCTCTTTGCTTCAATATTATGGAGAATGGCCTCTTGACCAAGCCGGACTCTTTTGTTTATATTATTATCTCAATAAATTGCAGAGATACAGATCTCTCGATGGGGTTGAAACAAACTGTAACTTGAGCGGGAGGAAATCTATGTCTTCTAAATTTTTTAGCCCAAAACTTGAGTAAATAAATTAAAAAGAATGTGTGTTTATTAGTCTATGATTCAAAAGGTAAGCCTTGCGATAAGGCTTTCGAAGTCCGGGAAATGTATTTGGTAAAAGAGACTAGAGGAAAAAAAGTAAATTGCAGCGGAGGAGATTCAGAATTGTAACCTTCTTTGTTGGTTAAAATTAATAAAAAGTTTCTTGATGTGTTTCATCTATGCCTTATATGTTCATGAAATATATAATGTTTTTTTATTTTATGTGTGGTTTCAATTAAAAGAGTATGGTCTGTAGTAAAAGACATTAGAGGAAATTTAAACTCAAAATGGGCCTTTTAACTTTTATTCAAATTCCATGTCATCATTTGTTAGCTAATGAAATTGCTTTGAATTTGAAATACCGTATAATTCTTAAACACTTTTTAATATAAATTTGGGGATAGGTATCATTAAAAAAACTACTTTTTTTGTTTGTATTTTCGACATAGATCCCCGTGTTTTTACTCAAATTTCAATCGGGAGAGCTCGTTGGTTGCGGAATTAAATTCCGCATCCAACGAGTACTCACTTGGCATACTTTTGATGGACCCAGCTACCCGAAAAACAAGAAATACCTGAAAAAATGTGATGATGACATCATCATCACGTTTTTTCAGGTATTTCTTGTTTTTTGGGTAGCGGGGTCCATCAAAAGTATGCCGAGTGGGTACTCGTTGGATGCAGAATTTAGTTTCGCATCCAACGAGCTCTCTCGATCGAAATTTGAGTAAAAACACGGGGAGATATGTCGAAAATACAAACAAAAAAGTAGTTTTTTTTCTTTTATTCCTCCAAAATTAATAAATATTATTTTATTATTTTAACTATTATTTTATTAATTTTTTTTAGGAGGCCCATTTTGACTTGAAATTTCCTCTAATGTATGTGAATGTTTGCTTCCATTTTAGTTTCAAAGGATAATGTTATAATGAGACTTTACCTAACTTGCTAGCTATTTGTTAGTTATCGAACTATGGATCTTTCTTGTTTAGGATTTATTTATGAATGATTCAGAGAATAAATATCGCTTCCAATGAGTAATTTTTCTTCAATGTTAATCAAGCCTAACTACAATAGCTTACATATGATCTTCGTTCAAACAATAATTCGCTACAAAAATTTTGACTTTTAATGGCGGTTGTCTTATGCCTCCAAAAGTCACTTTTGGGGGCGGTTAAGGCTTTGGAGGTGGTCTTTACAAAATCAACCCTAATAGTACCGACGCT
>LPNX010618258.1:33682-94982 GCA_001517045.1 Pseudotsuga menziesii | reverse complement strand
CCCCCCCCCTAAAAGTATTTATTACAAAAATTTGGGGACGGTTATAAACCTCCCTCATGGGAAGCCTACAAAAGCGGTTCAACCCCCACCCCCGCTAAAATTTTTTACAAACCTTTGGGGGAGGTTATAAACCCCTCTCGTAGGTACCTACAGGGAAGTTCAAAACGCCCCTTAAAAGTATTTATTACAAAACTTTAGGGGCGGTTATAAACCCCGCTCGTAGGTACCTACAGAGGCAGTTCAACCCGCCCTAAAAATATTTACAAACCTTTGGAGGCGGTTATAAACCCGCCCCGTAGGTACCTACAGAGGCAGTTCAACCCGCCCTAAAAATATTTACAAACCTTTGGAGGCGGTTATAAACCCGCCCCGTAGGTACCTACAGAGGAAATTCGAAACCCCCCTAAAACTCATTACAAACCTTTGGGGGCGGTTATAAACCCCCCTCATAGGTACCTATCAAGGTGGTTGGAAACCCCCCCTAAGACTCTTTACAAAACTTTGGGGGAAGTTATGAACCCCCCTCATGTAAACTTACAGGGAGGGTTTTGAACCCCCCTCGTTGTAACATACAAGGGAAGTTTTGAACCCCCCTCGTAATGACATATGAAGTCAGTTTAGAACTCCCCTCGTATCCATAATGAATCATAATAAAATATATTTTATTTAAAATATCAATATTGCAATATCATTAGGCCATGAAGAAATCAAACCTTCAACCTCCTGCTTGTAAAGAAGGTGCTATTCCACTGAGATAGTACCCTTTAAGAATTGCGGAAAAGGACAACATTAACACCAATATTGCATCATTTGTAATTCCAATAAAAGACTAATAATCTCAACAATTTTTCTGACTCGAGAGACCTACAAAACGTAGTCTGAACGGCTCTGACCTTCTTTAGATATATGCTAACCAATTCAAATCCTATGATATAATCAAGATAATGTAGATGTATGTTAGGAGATTCACATTTAGACTCTTAAACATATAATTGACCTCAAGTTGGAATTTAAAAAGAAGAATATTATGCCACCCAAGAAGAATATCATGCCACTGTACAACACACAAAGTAACAACAAATAAATGTGTTTTGGAGCTATGTAGATTTGAATCTTATTTTGTTTTATGACAAAACGTTGTATAGAATTTTACCTTTTGTGTAGAGGGATTAAGCTCAAAAGAATCATTAGAGGAAATTTGAGGTATAAAAGGAGCCTCCTAAAGAAAACAATAAAATAATAGCTAAAATAATAAAATAATATTTATTAATTTTAGAGGAAGATAGAAAAAACTACTTTTTTGTTCGTATTTTCAACATATCTCCATATGTTTTTACTCAAATTTCGAATGGGAGGTCTCGTTGGATGTAGAATTAAATTTCACATCCAACGAGTACCCACACTACATATGTTTTACGGACCCCACTACCCCCAAAAAAAGAAATACCTCAAAAAACGTGATGATCACATTTTTCAGGTATTTCTTGTTTTTGGGGTAGCGGGCCATCAAATGTATGTAGTTTGGGTACTCGTTGGATGTTGAATTTAATTCTGCATCCAACTAACCCTCTCGCTCGACATTTGGGTACAAACACAAGGAAATATGTTGAAAATATGAACAAAAAAGTAGTTTTTTTATGACAAATATGTCAGTTTAACTATTATGGTTGACTCATTTTATTGAAATTATATTGGTTCTTGAATTCCAACTCACAAGAATTTATTATTGGCTCGTTTTCTTATAAGGCCCATTTTAGACCCCAAGTTTCCTCTAATGAGGGGGACTAGTGCAATCAGCTATAGACCTATTTATTTATTCTTAGACTTTATATTGTTTGTTGGGCATGTTGTGTCTACTTTATTAGACAAATGAGCTATTATGCATGCATGATAGTTGAAATTATAAGGTATGGAATATACATGCATAATGATATTCTGACTGTATCTTTCTATGTTCAAAATATTTTCTTGAGAATATATTTCTTGTTTATTTGTCATATGTATTGATGATTCATGAAGCCATGTAGCAAGAAGATTTCTACAACAAAGAATGTCTTCACTTGGAAGTTCTGACATCTTTGGAGGTCATTTTCTTTTTCGTTATGTTATTTATTTTCATGAAGAAACTCTACTAAATTTAGTCTACTAGTAATATTTTGGGAGTAAACTTGTTGAAAAGGATAAATGCAATAGACTGCAAGATTTGTTCCTCATATTTATTTCTTTATTGCTTATCAGATTGGTGGATACTTCAATATGGTTATATGGGAAGATGATAAGAGTGGGAGGAAGAGCTTGTACCCTCGGTTCCATGGAAAGGAAATGCCAGTCTCCCCACAAATTTTCCCTTAAGCATAAGTATTTGGAGGCAAAGAGATAGCACACTTAGCCAAATTGTCAATGTGACCAAGCAATACTTCAAGCCTAGGTAGATCACATCTATGCAAATATTAAATGTCCACCTTCTCTAGTAAGTCTTATTTTTTGTTGTCATTATTCATTCCATTATAGGTTTATATGATCTTCTTGTTTGCATAATTATGTTTGTTAGTGGAGGGCCTTGTATATTTCCCCTACAAACTGAATGCTTTGCTCTTAGACTCACCTAAGTGCATCGAAGAAATTGTGAGAATTTAGAACCATGTTTCTTCGCTGCACCATATTTTGAGGTGGATTCTATGGTAGGAGGCAACAATTAAATTTCTAAGGGGATGTGGGCTATAATTTATCGTAGTCAACATGCAAGGGAATATAATAGAATATATTTTTATTAAAATGTCCACGAATCCAGCAGGCCTTTGGAGAAAACAACCTAAATCTCATAGTATCATTTATTTTAAAAGGTAAAAAAGTTGGAATGTGAGGAAGAGAGAGAAGAGGAAGAGCCTATATTAGGGTCACAATTCATAGCTTGAAATATTTTTTAGGGGGGGCATTCTCCTTCCAAATAAATAGAGATAAAAATTTATAACAAATTTCCTAACCAAACTGGAATGGAATTTAAAAACAAAATTGGCTAGAAGATTGCTAACATCCCTAAAAACTCAAATTTACAAGACTGTTTTTTGCTGAAATGACATAACTAAACAACACTCGTTGTTTTCAAATATCTAGAGAATTTGGTGAAAACATGTAACTTTCTACACATCAAGAGTCTTTTATGTCAAAGATTTACTTATGAAGCTACAATAAAAACATGGTAACATGAAACTTATAGCCATAAATTAAAATAAGATGGAAAGCCAAAATAAATAGCCTAGAAAACAAAATGTTTACCTGTATCGGAAGATTTTGCACAAATAGTCTGTGGCCAAATGGAAATTGAAGGATAAATTTTATGGAAAGAAGTTTCAAAGAAGATTCACCTGTATTTTGAAAATAATGCATTCATTAAATGTTTCCAAATAAAAGAAAAATTCCAATCAATAAAGGAACCTAAATAATTCTAGCTGTGCAATTGTTAGTATGTTCGGCATGCCAAACAAAATAACAAAGAAAACTCTTTAAATATCAATAGATATAGCTTAAAAATAAATTATAGTAATAGTTTCCAACTTGCCAGTAATACCATATAGAGAAAGAACAAAAAATGAGAGAAAGCACAAGGAAAATAAATTCTTAGTCATTCAAGAAACTCAAATTTGAAACCAGAAGTCATCATCAAATGTGAGACAAGCTTACCATTATTATTTATTCCAACAAGCAATTATTTTTCCTCTCCTACTATAAGCACTGCAATCCATAATTGAATATTAGAATCTCACAACATATTACCATGCTATTATGTAACAACTTCTTTTTGCTCTCAATGAGTCAGTCACAATCATTAAATTATCAGTTTATAGAAAATCCAATTTACACACTTACCTTTCAGAGTGTTTTGGGTAACTGTATCTACTCTATTTTCGATTCCAAGGACTGCATCCCAAAAATCCTAGACACCGTATCCAACAATTATGAGCTCCCCTCCCTCATGTTGGGCATATACACCTTCAAGAGATGATGCCACTTGAATTGTGCCTACTGTTGTATTGAGAGTTAAAACAAAGAAGCATCACCTTAGATGGAATGCATGAGACTTCTTGAATACAAATACCATGGCCTACCATCCAATATATTTATGCATCGGATAAAGGAAAATGATATAATCAGAAGCAACACAAATTATTTATCTGACACTTAATGGCGATGGTTGGTCATAAAGATCGATGTGGCCTCAATTGGATGTTCATTCTTATGTTTTGTACAAACATTAACCAAGCGTTACAGTCTAGTCAATATTAGTTCCATGAGGAAATAAAATAAAAGGGAAATGAACACAGACAATAGAGTAGCAGAGTGAATTTGGATAATTCAGCTATTATAATTTAGCAAATGAATTCTCCTAACAATTATCAAAAAGCAAAGAAAATCAAATGAATCCTCCATATATGCAACCCAAGTAGGTATTTGAATTGATGTTGAGTGAAGTAAGGGGTTTACTATTTCCCCTACATATCCTGGCAAAATATATGTTAATGAATCAACCAATCAAGTGCCAAATGTTTTCACTTGAAAGAAAGATGAAAGTTATACGTAGGCAGAGTAGTTTCCAAACCACACCTTGAAATGATGCTACAAGGCTAGAAAACAATGACAATCAGGATTTTTTCAATCCTGTAGATCATTTGCAGCTAATATAAGCTAAAAACTGATGTTCATTCTAGAATTGTCTCAGGTGTTTTCTATTCTAGGCATGCCCAAATTTATGATTTTTTCCTATACTTCTTTAAAACTATAAGAAATGTTTTAACTGTCCTTATTCATCCTCCGAATTCCTGATATTTGAAGATGATCTCTTTCATTGTTGTTTGAAAACCTGTCAACAAAGATTCCTTCAATACAATGTAAGAGTAAATATTTGAGAATTGTTTCCAATTCTAAGATCTACTATATTCACTATGTAACAAACAAATCGGTAATATGAGATCGCAATAGTACCATGAGCAAATTTTAATTAATGATCATTCCATCCTTCTCTGTGTTTCACTCTGCAAAGGAAAATTCCTCCTGTTGTCACCAGATCTGCTCAGGAAAAATTGTTTATCCTCAGTTCTTGCTGCCAGAGTGCCTATTATCCTCTTCTCCAAGATTATGAGCATTCTAGTCATCCAGTATTTTGGACAGCTACCTTCGCATGCAAAATTATGAATCTCATCAAATTTCAATCAATGATATCATATTATTCTTTATTATGCATCTCCAGAAAAGGGTGACTATGAGAAAGCAAAGAATACAGCTGCCCGAACATTACAGATGGGGATGGTTCTTGGAATCTTCCTTGTAGTGGTACTTGGTGGGAACCTACACATGTTGTCGAAATTGTTCACTAATGATGTGAATGTATTGAAGATGATGAGTATTGGTATTCCTTTTGTTGCTGCTATCCAACCACTCAACACTATGGAAATTTTTTTTGATGAAATTAACTTTGGGGCCTCTGACTTTTCCTATGCAGCATATTCAATGGTATTTGTATCAATTGTTACCATTCTATACTTATTGATATTGTCTCCATATTGGGGATTCATTTGCATATGGATTGGTTTAACAATTTTGATGATTCTTCAGATGGTTGCTGGTATATGGAGAATATTGGAGACATAGAAGTTGAATGACTCAATCCTCTCTTATTGTATTTTTCACTGTATATGTTTTGTAGCCAAGGAAATTCTCGTCTTGTTTCATTTGAGAAACCCTGATCACGGAAGAATTAGAACTTGGTGATCAATGGTGATTACGTTTGGAGAGCAGAGGCTGGTTGAATAAAATATTGTTTCTTGATATTTGAAATTTGTTGCCACCAGGTTCCAGAGCATCTTCTATTCTTCCAGCTATATAATATTAAGTTAATTGTTTAAATTCCCCTAGTGCCAACAGGAAATGTATGAGAGGGGGCGCAATTCAACAATCTCATATATTCTTTATTGCAATTTTAGGTATGGATGAACTAAGTGAAGATGATAAACTGACTGTGTCTCGGGTCAGAAAGATTCAACGATTCCTGAGCCAACCCTTCCATGTTGCTAAAGTTTTTACCGGTGCTCCAAGAAAATATGTTGACCTAAAAGAGAGTATTGTTAGTTTTCAGAGTGTTTTAGATGGTAAATATGATTATCTGCCTGAGCAGTCATTTTACATGGTTTGAGGCATTGGTGATGTGACAACAAAGTAGAGAAAATCACCAGGGAGTTAGCAGTAGCTTCATCAACTACTGTGTTTTGGCATTCTTTGTTGAGTATTGGTTGCCAATTGGCCATTAAAATTTACTTTTATTGGGTTTTAGGTCATCACTACCTTCAGGACCATGTTCACTAATTATCAAAACCTCAAATGTTGCTAATTGTGGACTACTTGTTGTCCATTGATTTCTTATTCGGCCTCCTATGGCTGTTCTACGGATTATTCCTAAATTTCTTGTTGAAGATATCCAAGAGCATTTGCAGATATCTTCTGCTCTTTTTATTCAATTCCCAAATAAGGATGCATGCAATTTTTGCATTTACATTCATAGATTTTTCAATCTAGTCATTAAATGATTTAAAATGTTTTGAAGAGGTAGTTGTGATATAATAAATCAGAGAGACTCAAGAAAATATAGCCATATGGAAATCCTTGAAATGCACAAATATGTGGCCTAATAAACAAGCCAAGAGAGACGGAGGAAGTTACTAACCTTTCTTTGAAATCAGAAGATGTTCACAACAAGTGCCAAATGAGATCCTCGGTCAAAGCAATAAGTTGAAGGCTTCGTCAAATGCAATCATATTAACAAATCTTCAGCTTACGTGGACGAAATGAAGGGATTATCATGACTTCGGTCATTAGAATATGTTTGTTTATAAACAATCTTATATGATGACTCATAGGTATTCTGTTGAGAGATGTAAAGGAATACGGGAACTGTTTCTCACAAGGAATCTCTATTCTTTTATATGTACATGGAGCTTTGGTTAGAGGATGAGGGGGATTCCAGCCGAGAGGGCTGAGGATGTATTGGAATTCAGACTGTTGTATGCATTTTATATATTTAATATGAAATGACTGCTTTGAAATGATTATGATCATGAACCTGTTTTGCTTTTATACATGAACTGTATATAGTTATGATTTTATCTTGTGTGTGGTCTTGATAATCCATTACAAGATTCTTATAATGATGTGCAATTACCTTTAAATGTCCTATTGCAGAACTAGATTCATTCTTTATAAATTCACGCTCATAGTCTTTCCTATTATTGTATTTTACAATGATATATTTCCAGCTGTTTGATCTTTAAACCCAACCTGATCTTTGTACTATTATACCTCCATCACTCTATCAACTGAGTTACCCATTAAACCAATTTTAAAGATTCACTAGCCATGCTCCTTATGCAGTCAAGGTGCATCTTTTAGTGATAACACCTCCTTTCCTTCTTCCTCTTCATCTCGTCTCACAAACTTCTAAAATACTCTTTTGCACTTTCTACTCTTTCCTCCTCTTGGATTTAATAATATTTTGTTCATGTATTCTTTGATCATGTTATATTTTTGTTTCAGCTTAGGGAGCATCTACAAATTGGTATGATTGATTATACGTTCTAGTCCCATTGTCCTTTCCTTTAGTCAGTTGTTTGACATTAATAAACTGATCGTATCTTATCTCATCTTATCTTCCAGATTTTACAGTAGATAATAAGCCATCATTAAATTCTCTACTTTTTATATCAACCCATTGTTCTTTCATTTCAATTACTCTTAGTGAAATCATGTTAATGGATCTGGAATCATTTTACAACATCATATGTCATATATGTAACCTACATATTTTCTAAATTATTTGCAAAGATTATATTGCTTGCAGTCTTCTTTATGTTCTCCATTGAATGATCAGTAATACTCAAATCTAGTAGATTTCTTAAACACATTGACAATACTTCTTTGACTTTGTTTGTGTAACATGTAAAACATATTGACTTGAACAACAAGAAAAGCTCCATTCTAATTATAATTTTATATATTTCAAAAACATTAATTTTATTAGCAGCACAGTAAGCACCACCCAAAAAAATCATGCAAGGAAAGAGATATGGAAGCCTATATAGAGGACAAGAAGTGCAAGATATGTTTATGAAAAATAAGTGGTGTGCTTCTTGAAAAAGGGTGTTGTTGTTTATGTTTCTTATTCTAATGAAATAATATATAGCTTCTAAGAATTTGTCTGCATTCTCTAATGAGCGTTAGGTATGGAGAAATTGCAAATCATGAGCCAAATGCATAACTGCATGAAAACCACTAGATAAGATAATACTCCTCCTACTGTTGGAATAAGTTTAATTTAAAAAAGAAAACAATTGTCGATCATGAGCGTATTAGAGGCCCCTGTTGAAATGCACACACATATAGAATTGGAAAGCTATGTTATTGTATCTTCCAATAGAGAATCCATGATCCAAACTTCCATAGATATGGCATGATCCATCCCATATACACTCAAGACCTGAAATCCCTATATTTTCCCTATAACATAGTTGCTGCATTCATTCTAAAACACATAAATCTGAGTTTTCTACAACCGTTATGCAATTATGAGTTTGTGAGAGTGATTTTGAGTAAAATATATTTGGTGATTTAGTTTTCTATGTTTCTGGTTCATAGTTATCTGGATCATAATGTTCCAAAATATATGATGGATCTATATCTATTTCCATGCAACTATGACAAAGTTTATTATGATGTAGCATATGTTTATATGCAATGAAACACAAGAAATTGGAAATAGAGAAATTAGTAAATTACTAATAATAGATCCAAATGATAGGTGTACAATAAATGATGGAAGAAAACCACCAAATCCTAATGATATAATTAAATTGTATTATGGAAATCCTCCCGGGTAAATTGTAATTCTTCAAGGCGAGCCTTTTAAATTATCGAGCAATAAAAAGCGAAAGACTGGTATTTGACATTTGTGTGTTAGAAGTGCACTACAGATACCAAAATGCAAATGAAGAGAAACAAAAAGGAGAAAAAAATAGCTTTGAAGAACATTATGCATTGAATTTGGATCTTTCAATTAGAATATGAAGAATATGTTTGTGAACCTAGTGTTGGTTGATGCATTTAATCTTCAGTACTTAGCACTTAGAACTAAGTTAAAAGGGTTAGAAGTTCCCATCCCTAGATCCACTTTGTATTTAATACTCTAATTTCTCATTAACTTTATAACTCAAAGTCCCCCCCTTCTCATGTGAGATTCTCAAGATATTTTAATGCCATCTAATGTATCCCCACGTAGGACACCTAAGAACCCTTCTAGCCTAGAACCCTCAAGTTTGACCCTTCTAATTGATGTGTTAGACCCTTCTAGAGGTCTTCTAGCCTTAAGACCCCAAGCACTCATATCCTAATCTAAAACCTCTGCTTCCAACCTCACACGTGTGAACCATACTCCCTATTTCCTCACACATGTTACCTGTTTCTTCCTTTCTTCAATTCAATTATACCTTTATTTGTCATATTTTACCCTTCCATAGTCCGTCACTTCTAGGTATGGTTGATTTTCCTTCCACTTACCAGTTTCCACTATTCCACTATTTCCAAATTTTGGTTCAGGGTTCCGGTTTCCACTTCCAGTTTCTATTTTCAATTCAACTTCTAGTTTCTAGTTTATTCAAGATAGTTCAAAATTTGTGGATCGAGCTACTTCCATTTTAATTTAATTTGGTTCCAATTTCAGTTTACTGGTTAAGCCCCTCTGACATTTTGGGAAATCGTTTCCCTTTCCTCAAGATTGCCCAAAATTGATAAATATGCCAAGAAACAACTTAGATAGCTAATTACAGTCCCTCCCTGTTTGATTTCATACATAAGCATGCCCATAAAATTTGTTTTGCACATGAATTACATCAATTTTAGGTCTGAAATAAGGTATGTATGTATTGTCTTCTCATAAATGAGGGTCTTCTTGTACATAAAACTTAAAAAGCTATTTTTTTCTGACAAATTAATTTTCAAAATTAAAAAATAAAAGATAAGATTACAAATTCAAAGCCATGATCATTAGCCTATTAGGATTAAGGACAAGAAGATTGAAAAAGAAATTGATCTAAACCCTGTTATGATCACCACTGGACTTGGACATTTCTCCCTTAGAGTTCTATGGTTAGGAGGCTCATGTATGAAAAGATTGGAAGTTTCAAGATGAATATGTTAGTGACCTGAAAGAAAATTATCCAGGTCATTGCTAGATGCATTTTCAGTTTCACTTTCACAGAGTCGCACGAAAGAGAGAATGAAGAATTTGTTCTTAGTAGTAACTTGTTTCCCTAGTCCACTAGGTTATTGTTTTAGGGCTGATTATTGTTGCTTTGACAATGACTCAATGGACTACCTATATTTACAAAGAACACTGTCCATTGCTTTTTAATTGTTGGAGGAGTGCACTATGAGTCTTATATAACTATTTTTTAAATCTTGGAACCATATCACAATGTTGGTGTTGCTTCAAAACATGCCTAGACTAAAAATTATGAAGTTGCAATGTTGTTTCCATCCATAAAGTTGTTCACAATACACCTAGAAATGTGGTTTTACAGTTGATGATAGAGATCTAGTTAATTCTAAATGATGAATGGTAATCTAAAAGTTGAATTTTTCATGTCTTATGGTTTTCAAAACTTTTCATATATTTATATTTCTGTGTGTATCATGGTTTTCAAAACTTTTCATATGTGTGTGTGTGTGTGTGTGTGTGATTTCCCTGTTGTATCGTATCCATACTTTTTGAAAAGCTACCGCATTTGTTTCCCCATGTATCCGTATCTGCTTCAGTGCAACTTAGTTTTGAATCCCTTAGTTATGAGGGGGAATATACTTGTAGGGATCTAGTGGTAGGGTGGTATAAGACCCTGCATGTTAGGAATGTTTGTTTTCTCAAATTTGATATCTCTTTGGAGTTACTCCATCCAGAGTTAGATAGTCTTTCATTTTATCAAAGACTTTGGTCCTTTTTTGGAAAGGGAAGTTTTCTAGGATTCCTATTTTGAGAAAATAGAAGTGAGTAAAATCTGATAGTGGGAGGGGCATGAATTTTATCTTCAGATGAGAGGTTTGGGGTGAAGCTCGAAGAATGGGCCCTTTGTCAGTTTTCGAAGTTTAGAAGACTAATGACACAGGGCTTTGTGATAAAGATCCTTTATTAGTGAGACAAAATTGGAGGAATAATAAGGTAAGGGATGGAGCCATCTCCAATAGATTAGTTAGGGTTCTAGTTGTAGAGAAAACAATTGACAACATATCTTGGATAGGTAAAGGAGGGACATTTGACATGTCCATATCTTTTTGCAAGTGGAGGAGACTGTTGCAAAACCCCCCGATCCTTCCCAATTCAACTCTCATTGGTTAAAGGACTCTGAGTTCAAGGATTTGGTTCAAAAATAATGGACAAACTTTGATAGGCAGCTATAGGATCCTACAATATTTCAATTTAGTGATTGTCTAAAGAGAATCAAAAGAAAAACCATTGAAAAAGAAAAGGAAAAGTTTAAGGATTATCAAGAAATGATATGGGATTTCAAAGAGGATATTGTAAATAGCTTTAAATAAAATATGAATGGCATTTTCATTGAAGAAAAGTTGAGAAATTTAAAACAGAGGAAGCTTCGAAAAAGGAGCTCTTAGATTGGGAAGAAGCAAAATGGAAACAAAAAAATAGGACATGGATAACACAAGGTGATGAAAGCTTTATTTTTTCATACTTATGCCAAAAATGAGAAAAAATATAACCATTGTATGAGTATAAAGGATGAGAAAGGGGAACATGTCCACAATTTCAAGGATTTGGTGGAGGCGAGAGTCAACCATTTCAAAAATATTTTCAAGGAATGCTCTTGAACTAATATTGCAAAGATAGTTTAGATGGAAGAACTTTTCCTAATTTTGTGATCCAAGGCTCATGTGAAGGAGGCCACAATGGATTTAGTACAAAATGTTATTGAATCCTTCCAAAAGACAAGACCATAGGCTTTGATGGCTGGCCTAAAGAATTCTTTGAAGGATTTCTACATTTGGTGGGTAAGGATTTGTTGTTGGTTGTAGAGGAATCCACAATGTCTAGTAAGGTTCTAAGGGAAATTAACTCTACATTCTTAACTTCAATCCCAAAGAAAGATGTCCCTGAGTCTTATGGATACTTTAGGCCTATCTCTATGTAATGTTGTGTATAAGATAATTTCTAAGACCACTGCAATAAGATTCAATCATGTACTGTCTCATCTCAAGTGAGCAATTTGGATTCCTAGATGGTAGACAAATACATGAGACTATAGAAGGTTTACACACTATTAAGGTAAAAAGGAGGTCCTCCTTTATCACAAAATTAGATTTATCTAAGACATATCATAAGGTCATCTAGCTGTCTTACCAAAGAAGTTAGCAGTGCTTTGAATTTTTATTAAACTTAGAAACTTTGACACTTGTATGGCACAAAAAGGAGATCATGAGCATTAAGAAAATTTTACATAATCTAAAACTTGATTTTCATAATTAAAATGGAAAGACTAAGCCACCTTCCATGATATTTGTGATCATATGATCAAAAACTAGTCAAATTTTAAAATTATTTAATTTATTTAATTCAATTTTTTCCATGTTCCATTGAATTGTTCAATTTACTTGATTTTGTTTAAATATATTTATATTATGTTATTTTAGAATTTAATTTATTTTGTAATTTATTTAAATATTTTTTTTTTATGAAAGTTTTAGATTATTATTTTAATATAAAAATAATTAAACATTAAAAGAATTTTGAATTTCTTTTATTTGTAAAATCATTTATAATTTATTTTAAATTGTAATTTTGGATAATTTAATTTATTAATTTTAATAAAAAATAATTTTAACACTTTTAAATACCTGATTTAATAATATTATTAATTCATTAACATTTATAATTTAACTATATAAAAAAAAATTTAATCAATTATATATTATTAAAAATACTTAATATCTTATATATTTTATTTTTTACCTTATTCAAATATATTTAATTTTTTTTAACTTTATCTAAGTAAAAAAAAAATACATCCCATTACTTTACATGAATATAACCATTTGAATATCACCGTCACTTTCGTGAAAACATCACCCAACAGAAAAGTCACAATAATATTCAATGGTAGTTAAGATACATTTTAACACGGAACTCACAAAGTTCAAAGCTGAATTGAAGGCGGCGCACAGAAAAAGGTTATAGAAAATACGATATAGAAACGATTATTCCTACCTCACCTAAACCTTTATGTGTAAATTCAACACTACCGGGTCTTTATAATAAGAAACCTAACTCGAATTCCTCTCACCTTCCTGCAACCATGGACAAATGGACAAATGCAACGGTTGGATAGCAATCAGCGTGCTCCTGCATTTATTGGTTGTTATTACTGTTCAACCAGGTCACTCCACTTTCTAGTCTCAACAGAATGTTGATGTTGGAGTGTTTCCCATTTCTCATTTTTTAGAATATTGATCTGATATGTTTTTTTATTATTATTATGCTCATCAATGGTTTATTTTTCATATTTTGTTGACAAGATATTGTTTTATTTAGTATTTTATGGCGGTGTAACAGGGTTTCTAAGTGTAAACTGTGGAGGTAAAACAAATCACATTGCCCAAAACGGTATAGGGTGGGTCTCTGATGCTAACTACATAGACGTTGGTGAAACAAGAGACATAGAGAACACCACTGAACAATCTCATGGTTCTTCTTTACATAGTCTACGCTTCTTTCCAAAGCCTCTCAACAAGTCTTGTTATCACTTGCCTGTGGCTTCTAATTTGCCTCATCTTTTAAGACTCTGGTTTGTCATTGGAAATTACAGTGGATTCCAAAGTAATTTGCCCAGCTTCGCTTACTTTATTGAGGCAGTGGATATGTTGGCAGCACAAAACATAACAACTACGGATATAATTGGATTTTATCATGAATTCATCGTGGTTACTTCAGGCACAGTGATCTATGTTTGTTTCATCAGAACCTCCGAGTGTGATGATCCCTTTATCAGTGGTATCGAGATGAAGGCTCTCCAGGAATATGGTATGTATCCACAGGCTCAACAAGGAACAATGTTTCGCTGGGCATTCAGATATGGTGCGAATTCCACTGCTAGGTATTTATTTTGAATTTTAAATAATATTTATGTTTTAGTGAGTTGTCATATTATTAAATTTTATTGAACAATTGTGTACCGAGAGGTAATCAGGTATCCTCAAGACAAATTCGATCGCCTCTGGCTACCAGCCGCAGATTATTATTATGGCCCGACATATTCATATCTTGCAAGCTCCGATGAGTCATTTTCAACTAACAATACCGACGATCTTCCTCCAAATACTGTCATGCAAAGTGCATGGATTGCAAACAACTCAGCCCCCTTTCCGTTTCAGTGGCCAACACCATTAGAAGTTGGGACCGAGACAATAGTGCTATTGTATTTTGCAGAGATCGGGAATCTAAGTATGTCTGAATCAAGAACATATTAGGTTACCATAAATGGTGAAAGGAAGGCTGAAAACATAACTTTGACGCTAAATTACACTAGATTGGAACTAGCTTTCCAATCCAATAAAAGTAGGTATGATTTAAACCTGGTTCAGGCTAGTAACTCTAGTCGTTCTCCTCTATTCAACGCTATTGAGGGTCATTTCGTTGTCGATACGCAACTTGCAACATATTCACAAGATAGTAAGTACCCTCACTAAGTTTCTTATCGTTCAATGACTAACCCATTTGTTCTTAAACTGCAGTTGACGCTCTTGATGCTATCAAAAAGTGGTTTGACATTTAAGATTGGATTTATGATCCATGCTATTTGAGACAGTGGGAAGGAGTTAGATGTGACAGCAGCTGGCGAAAAGAATTGTGGAACTGTAAGTGTAGTTCTTAGATTTGTTTACAGCTTATAGGTGAAACTCTAAATGTTCAACATAATTGGTTTTGTTGTCAGCGAATTGTCAAGATGGAATCTTACTGGATCGATGCCTAACAATATTGGGAATTTGACTGCGTTACTTAATGTGTAAGCAGAATTTGAATTTTTTTCCTCTGTAATCTTTCAAGAGCTTTCGAAGAAATCCAAATACACCAAATTCCAAATTTTTATTGACTGTGGTTGAAATGATTCCAATTTTTTGAATGGTTCTGTTTAGGTGTGTGGAAACATAAATTATTTTAATATGTGGTCTGCCTATTTTTTTTGTTTTGAAGTCATAGTTGCTAAAGAGTAAAATATTTGTGCTGGTTGAACTTTAAGATTTAAGTAAGCTATACTTTTTAAATAAGAGACTATTAATATTATTGCGTTAAGAAGTGCTCTACAACCCAATATGAGGGATATCTTGTAATGTTTGTCATGAGGGAGATTTTGTAACGTTTTCTATCTAACAATTTTTTTTTTTGAATTATTCCGAAAAACAATGTTGGCCTTGCACATGGTTTTACATTAGAGGAAATTTCAAGTCAAAATGGGCCTCCTAAGATAAAAAATAAAATAATAGTTAAAATAATAAAATAATATTTATTAATTTTGGAGGAATAAAAGAAAAAAAACTACTTTTTTGTTCGTATTTTCGACATATCTCTCTGTGATTTTACTCAAATTTCGATCGAGAGAGCTCCATGGATGCGAAATTAAATTCCGCATCCAACGAGTACCCACTCGGCATACTTTTGACAGACCCCGCTACTCCAAAAACAAGAAATACCTGAAAAAATGTGATGATGATCATCCAACGAGTACCCACTCGGCATACTTTTGACGGACCTCGCTACCCCAAAAACAAGAAATACCTGAAAAAACGTGATGATGGGTCCACTACCCCAAAAACAAGAAATACCTAAAAAAAAAAGTGATGATGACATCATCATCACGTTTTTCGGGTATTTCTTGTTTTTGGGGTAGCGGGGTCCGTCAAAAGTATGTCGAGTGGGCACTCATTGGATGCGGAATTTAATTTTGTATCCAAGGAGCTCTCTCGATTGAAATTTGAGTAAAAACACAGAGAGATATGTCCAAAATATGAACAAAAAAAGTAGTTTTTTTTATGATACATATCCCCAAATTTATATTAAAAATTTGTTTAAGGCCTATACAGTATTTCAAATTTAAAGCAATTTCATTGGCTCACACATGATGACATAGAATTTGAATTATGGTTAAAAGGCCCATTTTGAGTTGAAATTTCCTCTAATGAAACCATGTGCAAGGGCTCCTAAACAACCCATGGTTTTAGGAGGGCCTTGCACATGGTTTTAAAACCATGTTTGGGGGAGATGTTGTAATGTTCGTTCCTAACAAAATAAAAAAAATAAAAAATATGATACGCCGACAATAAATAATATTAAATATTAATAATAAAAATATTATATGTCCACCTTAAATAAAAATATGTTTCTTTATATATAGGACACATCAAAGCTGATAGAGGTTTTCACCTCGAAATATTTGATCCCTCTCGGCGCTTGATAGAGCCTAGGATTTAGATCTATGCTGATTTATTATAACATTTATTTATTCACCTTAAAATCAAGAGGATATTGTATAACAATCATTTGATGGGATCATTGCTAAATTTATTTAATTTAACCAAATTGGAGAGATTGTAAGTTTCTCTTCACCCTAAAATTATTTTTTAGTCATTAAAATTATAAAGTTTGACAAAACCAAAATTTACTTTGTTGATTACTATGTAGACATCTACAAAACAATAACCTGAGCGGTACTGTCCTCATTGGTTATCTGAAGTCAAAATTTTGAAAGAGTTGTATGTCTTCTACTCTTCTTTTACTTAACCAATTCTTGTTCAAAATTAAATCTAATAGAGATGTAATTACTTTTCTACAACTGTGTGGTCACAGGTATATAGAGAATAATAATTCTAGCGGTGTAATTCCTCCTCAACTTCTCATCAATCGTTCATTAAAAATCAAGTAAGATTGTCCTATTTTTATATGTTCATCATGTTGGAACAATAAATCCCAATCATATTCTAAGATTTTGAGGCTCTCAATTTTCTTTCCTATTTTTGCTATATTAATCAAGTTCAAATTCTCATTATTGAAATTAACTGTCTTTGTTGGTTTGTTGCAGTTTATTCTAGAAACTCCTACTTATGTATGCATAAAGGGGAATGTATTGTAAAGAACTCAAACAAGAATAAATTGAAACTTGTTCTGGGAATAACACTCGCTGGAATTTTAATCACCGTTGTCTCTTTGGGCTTTATTTTGTATAGCAATAAATTTAGGAAAAAGGAAAAGATCGTTGCCACCAAAAGGCGCACTAGGGTGAAAAAGGAACCAAGAACTTTCTTATACCAAGGTCAACACATACATTATTACGCCGAAGGCGTATATATGTTAGAATTTTGGGGTGGACTACCATTTATGCTTTTTCATCTACGGACGAGAGTCAGACAATTGTACTATCCAGATTGATTTTATGGGTGTCGTCTAAGATTAAACGAGAATGAAACAAGTGTACTGTCTAGATTGATTCTATGGCTATCGTTCAAAATTAATAATTAATAATTTCAAAAAAAAGAAAAAATAACTTAATTAACATGTGAAAAGTATGGTTAGTGTCACTATGTAAAAATTAAAATTAATCATCAACTATTTGATTATTAGATACAACTACGAGCTTAACTCCATCAATTATTTGATACAACAATTAGCTTAACTCCGATGATTCTAGAACTATTAGCTTAACTTCAACTCTAATCATAGTTATATTGGATAACTATTAGCTTAACTATTAGATACAGTATTAGTTTAACTCCAATGATTCTACAACTATTATCTTAACTTCAACTCTAATCACTTAAGGCTTGGTCCAACTGCATTTGGCATCTAGGAGTCTAGCTAATGTGAGTCATGTAAGAGTCGAACTCCTAATAAAATAGTTGGAACTCCTAATAAACTCCTCCAAACTCCTAATAAACTACTGCATCTCGTAGTTGGACATCTAGTTAAGATACAGTTCATATTACATGTTTATTTTTTCCATATAGATATAATTAGGTTTTCGATTATACAATTATTAGTTTAACTTCAACTCTAATCACTGTTATATTGGGTAAATATTAGATTAAATCCAATGATTCTACAATTATTAGCTTAACTTCAACTCTAATCGTGGTTATATTGGATAACTATTAGATTGTTCCAATAGTGATACAACTATTAAAATAAATTTAGATGAACTCCATCTCTTAGCATGAGAAGTTGACCTTGATTGCAGTGAAACCATGCACCAAGAACAATCACTTAGGTAATGTGCAAATTATGTGACAGTTAAACTCCATATGGCACTTGGGAGTCGAGTTAATGTGCATAAGGCATAGTCTAAGATTTATGTTAACTTTTAAATTAACCATTAGATACAATTATTAGCTTAACTCCAATGATGCTACCACTATGAGCCTAGCTTCAACTTTGAGCTTAACAACCATAAATTAAGTTGTTGTTATATTAGCTTAACTATTAGATACAAGTAATTAACACATTCTTTAGTAAAAAAAGCATTATTAATATGTCAAATATATACCTCTCGGGGTATTTCTCCTTTTAGATAGCAAGTTGAATGGAAAACTAGCTGATTTTGGTCTTTATAAAATTACAATTGATGGAGATGCTACGCATGTTACCACTGCCGTGAAAGGAACTGCAGGATACGTGGATCTGGAGTACATCACACATACATGATTTCCACTCTCGATGTTAAATGAATTCGAATAATTATTAAAATCATAAGCAAATTCATTTTTGTTTCCACAGTTCTAGCTTAACTAGGTTTTCTGGGACCTAACTATTGTGGACACGATTTTGCAGGTATTACTACACTCAAATGTTGACACATAAAAGTGATGTATATAGTTTTGGAGTGGTTTTACTGGAGATCATATGCGGTAGACCATCGATAGATCTAAAACTACTCGAGGAGGAACTAAACATCATTCACTAGGTAAGAATTCATATCTATCAATCATCTGAAAAACTAAGGATTCTTGTGTATCAATGATCCAAATTTAAATATTGAACATAATTAGATGCTGATTATTCCTATAATTATTTGCATATTTACAAGTGACACTGTACCTAGTTGAGATGGATGAAAATGGTGGTAATATAACAGAAATCGTAGACAAGAGGTTGGGTGTAGGAGCCGATGACATGAAATCCATATGTAGGGTTTCCAAAGTAGCAATGAGATGTGTTCAAGCTGAACCGTCTTCTAGGCCGAGCGTCAGTGAGATGGTGGCAGAGCTGACAACTTCTATTACAATATTAGAAAAGACAACTACTATAGAAAGAAGCAGTTTATCAACAGATCATGGTAGTGAGCCCAAAGGAATGACGTGGGCTGAGAATAGTTCCAACCTTTCCAATGTGGGGAGATAATATCCAACGAACCATAAAGTGTATGTGCATTTTTTTTCATAGGCATTTATATAGTATTTCGAATTTTGATTTTGGATCAACAATATTAATGTAAGTGTAATAAGTGTATATTAGGGATTTATTTTATTATAGGTTATATTTTGTGAGGGTTAAATGCATCTTGATTAAGATTTAAATAAATTTCAGTTAAAGTTAAAGGGTGGTTAAAGAAACCTGTACCGATTTGTTTTTGTTTTTTAATATTATTTTTTTAATTAAAGAATGTTTGTTTTATGTTTATATTCACTCTAACAAAATGGTATCAATAATAGATATAAAATTATATATTTTATCATTTGTTTAGCAGCGAGCTATCTTCACAAAACTAACTGGTTGGTTGTGTCTATCAACATTCACCGGCCACTTTAGTGGTTGGTTGTGTCTATCAAAATTCACGAACAAATTTATTTATGACTGTGCTAATAATGTTTTGACTTTTAAAATTAAAAAATTAACTATTAGGTTAAACATTAGAATTAAAAAATAATAATTTTAATTAAAAAAAAATCCTTATGGTAGGTTGGATGTGCTTCCATACTTGTTCTAAGTTATTCAATATTTCATGAACTTGGTCATTTTGGAATTGAATGTTCAAGGTACAAAAGTAATCATAATAAAACTTATTAGTGACCACCTCCATTTGAGTAGAAAATCGAGAATTTTTGAAGCTAACAAATGAGATTTCATTAGAAATCATGGAGTTTATTGGATGATAGAGTTTATGTCATTATGGTGATTCCATTGTTGAAGCGATAGAGGGAAGAAGTGACCGATTCAACCAAAGTGTGGAGTGCATGACCAATCTGATGGAATGTTACACGTAACACAAAATAAATCAAATTGTTAGATGTTAAAGTACTCAAATACACACACACACACACACACACACACACACACACACACAAAATCTTGTTTTCATTGTATGTCCTTAAAATATCTACAGGAATAAACTTGGAGTATACCATTTCTCGCGTGCTTTCTGTGTATCGTTTAAAAGAGGGGGCATCCCTTGAAATGATCCTACCTTTAGGTAATTAATAGAAATTTCAAGCTTGACAAGTGTAGAAAAAAGTTTTTGTATTGCTTCTAGAACGTTGTGGATGTGGAGCTCCCTTAGGTCAAGCTTCTGGAAGGAATTTTTATGATAATATTGATACAACATCTCTTCAATTTTGTTCTTGGCCTCCTGAAGCTGGGACCCTGTTTAACCGTTCTCTTTGGGCTTCTTGAGAAGGGTTTTCTCGTTGATCCTGAGACTCCCAAGATTGCATAGATTTGGTACTTCTCTGAGAACTACACAAAGGCTTTCTATTGAATCTTTTCCTCTTCGGTGTCTTTCTTAGCATGAACCTCCATCACTTCCTATACTTACATCAATAGATGCTAAGACAAATTTGGCATGATTTTTCAAACACTTTACATATTTTTTTCTTAAAATAGCAAAACTACACCCATTTTTCATTCATCATTTGTACCGCAATCCCACCAGTATTTTATTACACTTGAGTGAGCTATAAATCTAATGCAAAACACATATCAATCTATCTCTTAACATGTAATACGAAATGTATATCAGCTAGATGCCCAACTAGAGGACCAAGGATTTTATTAGGAGTTTGGAGGAGTTTTATTAGGAGTTTTGACTACACATTAGCTAGACTCCTAGATGCCAAATGCACTTGGACTAGCCCAAAAGTACAAGATATATACGCCTATCGATGTAATTATAATATTTTAATAATAAAACAATTTGACTTTTAAAAATAAAAAATAAAAATTATTAAGTTAAACGTCAGAGTTAAAAAATAATAATTTCAATTAAAAAAAAATATTTGTGGTTGGATGGCTGTCCTTCCATAGTTGTTCTAAATTATTCAATATTTCACGACCTCACTCATTTTGAAATCGAATGTTCAAGATACAAAAGTAATAGTAATAAAACTTATTAGTGGCCACCTCCATTTGAGTAGAAAATCAAGACTTTTGCAAGCTGACAAATTTGTCACTTCATTATAAACCATTGAGTTTATTGGATGATAGAGTTACATATTTGTAGTGGAGTCACAGTGTGAAAAGAACACCACTTAATGAAAGGATATTGTAGTCTAGATGTGCAAAGGTTCCTCTCAGTAAAATGCAGATCACAAAAAAACAAGTGTAACTGAGCTAAAAGTATTATATAGACGCAAATCGTAGACTAATTGAGAAGACACAGATCAAAGTTGTTTTTCACACATCATATTTGGGAAATTGTCTAACATAGATACAAATAGGTATATCAAGGATTGTGACAGTTGCAAAATTTAAAGAAATCAGAAGACGTAAAGTAGAATTGTTTTGATATATTGTATTATTGGTAAACTATCTGACATAAATACGCAGACGCAGATTAGAACATTTTTGCAATTGTGGAACTTGAAGAAAAGGTATTTCCATATTTATATACAATCACATTTGATATCAAGGAGGTCAAATGGGGAAAGGAGAAAGGGGTAATAACCTCCTTCCAGTGGGTACTGGTAAATACAATCAGAGTGTAGCAACATCTTTAATGTGGGTGCAGATAAAAATCGGGGAGTTATCAACTCTTTCTTCTGGGTGCAGATAAAACTTAGGGGGTTATTGCCTCCTTCCAGTGGGTGTTAGATAATAAATGGAAGTTTTCAGTTCCACAACAGGAGAGTGCATTTCTTCCATAGGTCGAAGCTTAAAGCCACAAGTCACAGTTTTCACAGACAAACTCATATCTATTTAGGTCGGAGCCTAAAGATTGTAAGTTGGTTCTTACACAGATAGAAGTTCCTGCAGGTCGGTGCCTGTAGGTCGCCGATTATACTTCAGATTAGGTTGACAAATGAAGTGAGTGGGTGCTTAGGTTTGGAGGTTGTTATCTCCTACCAATGTAATTACACTTATACATATTTATATATATATGCTTGTTCTCAAGAATTTGTGCATTATTTTGATTATTGTTGTGAATATTGAAAAGTTTAAATATGCTAAAGTCTACATAAGTTAAAATTGTTCATATTTGTGCAATTACTAATTCATCCCTCCACCCCCCCCTCAATAATAACTAAATACCAAAACATATTTCTCACGCCACATTTTCTCTTTAAACGTAAATGTAACAATATTTTTAGCATTATTGTTATTTTGTGAAGTGCTAGTTTCATCAATGACCCAATGGTTTAACCAAGCCATGGTATCTTTACACTATCCCTGCTTGAGGTGTAGGTGGTTTTAACTTGACTTTAAATCAATTTTAGGATGTCTCTCTTATCCCATGATATTATCTTGTCCTTGTACATCAAGTATCTAGTCATAGCCATTCTCTTGATAGGGGAATTGCCTACTTTTACAAGGAGAATAGGATAGGGTGTATTGTTTTTAAGATTGAGGTTATAAGTTATAAAATGATTATGCATTTGTTCAATATTTCTTCAAGATTCTATAGAAATGGTGCAACGCCATACCTCACAACCGTAAAAGGTAACAAGAATAAAAATAGTTTCACAAAGGACCTCGTTTTTATCCCACATGACTAGGTTGGTTGATTTACAATTGTTTTAAGGACCAAAATAATATTTCCACCCTCTGTTAATCCTTTTCTCAATGTTATAGTTCTAGTTGAGATTGTGATTTTTGATGTTTCTCTAGGTTGCAGCATCGAGAATGCATTCTCTCCCATATTGGTCATGTGACTCTGACCATGGGAAATTGTGATGCAATTTAAGAATCCCCTTAGTGTAGCCTTTATTAGTTATGTAGTTTAGATAAGAGTGAATACGGATCAATATGCTTAGCCTTGATTAGTCATGTGATTTGTATGAATAAGAATTAAGGTCACATTGCATACTCTATGAGAGAGTGCTCCATGATAGAGTCGTCTATCCTATATTAGAGTGTTTGACTTGTTTATTCGATAGGGGATTTCATCCCCTTGTGGAAGAGACAAGTCTAGTCTAATGTTGAACTTGACATAGGCTCTAAGAAGTGTTTGGGAATTCTTAGTGTGGATCAAATAAAAATTAAAACTTTATGCATGAATAGACGTGCATTTGAGGAGAAGAATAGTATCATCATCATTGAAAACGTTTCTTAAGAAAGAAGGAAACTCCAATAATAAAGTGGTCAACATGTGATTCAACATTGAAGTGGTCAAACAACAACTCATCCCAAACAAGAAGAGAAGTTGGCCCCACGAGTGAATTTCAAGTGATTTGATGTGTACAAATAAAGTGCTCCAACTTCTCATTTCAACATCCAATTCTCCTAAGTTCACATCTTCTCTTTGGTGCACATATCAATATGGGAAAGTGAAGATTCAAGAAGCAAGTATTGAATGCTTGTATCATCTCTCCTGGGTTGTCTATTATTCCCTCATGAAATTCACATTCTCTCTGCTATTGTGACGTGTACCTTCTCTGCATCTAGGGTTTGTTCCCTGTTACTAGTATACCCTTGTGATTAGTGTTCTTCATGTTGTTGTTGTAGTCTTATTGTTGCAAATATATTCTTAAGAAAAGTTGTTGGGATTTCCTGCTTATTGAGCTTCCCAAGGTAAACTTCTTGTGTATATTATGCATGCAAGTTGTGTTTCTATGATCTTTTGTTTTGACGGAAATTTAGGTTGAAATTGTTAGTGTGCAATTAGTCAATGAAAATTGTGAGATGAAATGAATGGTTGAAATCATTGTGAAATAATTGTCAAGATTTGGAATTTTGGAGTGCAAGTGACATTGGGAAGTGTGCCCCTCCTAGGTGCATATTTTGGCACCTAGATCGAAGTTGTTAGTGGAAAGAAACTTCGAAAAGTCAAACCCTAGTTTTACTTGGAACTAGAAAACCAGAATTCCAGAACCAGAACCAAAAACTATAGTTTAGAATTCTGCAAATCCAGTTTCAAGGGTTAAAGTTTGGATTCTTCAAAAAATGTCTCTACCAGCATACTCACCTCAGTCAAGCACATATTTTGGTAAGTTTAGTTTTTCATTTCTAAGAAATTTCATTTTTTGTCATTTTCTGTTCTTTGAGATAATATGCCTCCAAGCACTAAGCTAGATGACAAGTTGGAAGGCATAGAAAATTTATGTGCTTGGAAATACAAAATTGGACTCATTATAGAAGAGAATGATCTTGTAAAGTTTATCAAGAAATTTGTTCTCGAGCCTCAAGAATATTAAGCAAAGGAAAAGTAGAAGAAAGACATCATTAGAGCCAAGATGATCATAGCAGATTCTATCAAGGATCACTTGATTCCTCAAGTGTCCACCAAGAAAACACCTACGAAGATGTTTGATTCCTTAACAAGAATGTATGAAGGAAGAAACATTAACCAGAAGATGATTTTGAGAGCCCAACTCAAAAGTACAAAGATGAATAAGGGTGAAACTATCTAAGAAAATTTCACAAGGCTTTCTCAATTCAAATAAAAACTAGAAGCAATTGAAGACGAGATTAATGAATATGAATTAGTAATGATAGGTCTCAATGGTATTGCTTGGCCATGAGATTATTTTATGGATACAATTTGTGCAAGGAAGGAAAATTTACAATTTGAAATCCTATGGGAAGAATGTGTTTAAGAGGAAGCTAGAGTAGAAAACTGAGAAGCACTATTAGAGATGATGAGCAAGCTCTAGCTTCTCATGCTAGAAGAAGAAGAGTAAAAACTCATTTAAATAAGGAAACTCACAAAGAGTCTCATTCTCCTAAGAAGTTTCAGAAGTATCAAAATGGAAATTACAAGTAGAAAGACTTCTCCTCTTATCTATGTTACCTATTGTGATAAAATGGGACACATTTCCAAAAATTGTCTAGCAGGAAAAGAAGAATATAAGAGGAGGAATAAAAAAATCCATCATGTTCATTTAGCCATAGAAGAAGAAGAAGAATAAGAACCTCCTAAGAAGTCAAAAAAAGAAGAAATGGAAGAATGCATTTTATTCTTCTCTCTCTCCGGGTCCATGAAACTTGAAAATGACACATGGCTAATTAATAGTGGTTCTTCAAAGCACATCACAGGTCAGAAGAAAAATCTCTCCAGTATTGAATAAAATGAGTCCCCTCAAAATGTTTCACTAGGAGATGATTATCAATATATCATCAAGGGACTAGGAGAATCCACATACAATCTTGATTTAGGAACCCTGATGAAGATGAAGGATGTGCTATATGTACCAAGTATGAAGAATAACCTACTTTCTATTTCAAATTTAGACAATAAAGTGCTTAGGGTGGCCTTTATATATGGTAAATTTCTTATGTGGCCTAGAGGAAAATATCTAGAAAATGCAGTTGTTATTGGGATAGAAGATGGTGGCCTGTATAAAATGAAAGGTCACTCAGAAGGATCCTTGATTCATGATACTACAAGTTCATGTGAACTATATCATAGAAGTATTTCTCACATAAACTACAAATCCTTACCACATGTGATCAGGGTAGTAACATGTTTACCTGATCTAAAGATTGATCATGAAGGAGTATGTAAAGGATGTGCAAAAGGAAATAACATAAAGAATCCATTCTTGAAAAGAGACACCAAGACATAAAGAATATTGGAACATGTGCTCTCAGATGTATGCGGTCCAATGCCCTCAACATCTTTAAGTGGGTATGTATATTATGTAACATTCATTGATTATTACTCTCGTAAGAATTGGGTTTAATTTTTGAAATCAAAAGATGAAGTGTTTGGAAATTCAAGGAATTCAAATCCTTGGTAGAAAATATTTTAAAAAGAAAGATCAAGACACTCATTTCATCTAATGGAGGAGAGTATACTTCAAATGAATTTGGAAACTTTTACAAAGATGTTGGGATTAAGAGGAAACTTGCCACTCCCTATAATCCACAACATAATGGCGTTGTTGAAAGAAAGAACCAAAATATTATATAAGCAGTGAAGAGTATGATCCCTGATCAAGATATTCCTATCCACTTATCATGATGAAGTAGCAAGAACGACAATATATGTCCAGAACAAAATATAGCATAGTGAAATTGGGTTCAAAAACCCTGAAGTGATGTTCACATGTAAGAAACCAGAAGTAAGTCATTTCAAGATATTTGGTTGTCCAATATTTGTTCATATTCCAAAAGAGAAAAGAACCAAGTTGGATCCTTTCGAAAAGAAAGGAATCTTTATTGGATACTATGAGGTCTCCAAGGCCTTCAAAATTTATATACCAGGTTACCACCCTATGGAATTTAGCAAGGATGTAACCTTTGATGACGATATAGATCACAAGAAATAAAGAAATTTCTAGCTTGAAGAAACATATGAAGAAGTTGTAGTTCCGAGAGCTGCAGAACCGATGGAAGAAGTTGCACCTTCTCATAATGATGAGATTTCGAAAGAAAATGATATGTTGGAGCCCCAAGAACCTCCCCACATGAATATCTCTCACAGGAGAAATCCACATTGGGCTTGTGAGATTATTCAATATGTAGATAGGTATGGTGCTCCAAAAGTCTCCTCGATATAGAGAAAGAAGTCAAATCCATTTTTCTAGTTATGTTGCTTTGATGTGTAATATTGTAGACAAAGAGCCTACTTGTTTTGAAAAAAAAATTTGAAACAAAGAATGGGTAGAAGCCATGATGGGAGAATACCAATACATAATGAAGAATGATGTGTGGGATGTAGTTCCCAAACCTTAAGGTAAAAGTTTGGTATCTTCCAAATGGATATACAAGATAAAACATGCATCTGATGGAAGTATAGAAAAAAACAAAGCCATATTTGTGACCCTTGGATTCTCTCAAAAGGAAGGAATCAATTATAGAGAGACATTTGCTCCCATAGAAATGCACACTTATATTAGAACCATCATGTCACTTGCAGCCAAGAGGGAATGGAAGTTACACCAAACGGATGTGAAAACAAAATTTCTAAATGGTGTTCTTGAAGATGAAGTGTACATAGAATATCCACAAGGTTTTGAAGTGGAAGACAAAAAGACACATGTATGCAAGCTGAAGAAGGATCTGTATGGGTTGAATCAAGGTCCAAGAGCTTGGTATGGAAGAATCGATAATTTTCTAACAAGCTTGGGCTTTACCAAAAGTAAATTTGATCCTAACCTTTACCTTAAGGTTATGGATGATGAACCTGTCATATTATTGTTGTATGTGGACGATGTATTCCTGACAAATAATGAGAAGCAAATATCAAAGTGTAAGAAGAATCTTGCTACATAATTTGAGATGAAATACCTTGGCTTGATGTATTATTTTCGAGCTCTTGAAGTATGGCAGAGCCTAGAAGGAATATTTCTTAACGAAGGGAAGTATGCATTAGAAATCCTAAAAAAAGGTTTGATATGTTGGGATGTAAAGTCATGGACACACCCATGAATACAAATTTGAAGTTGTTGGTTGATGGTTCATCAAGATTTGGTGGATGTGACACTACCGACATAATATTGGTTCATTGATGTATATAACGAATACAAGACCAAATATATGTTTTTTGTGAACACCTTGAGTCAGTATCTAGTTAAGGCCAGACATGTTCATATGGTAGCTACAAAGAATGTGATGGGGTAGCTGAAAGGTACGATAGAATATGGTCCTATTTATACTAGAGATCATGACTTCAGACTGTATGGTTATATAGATTCATATTAGGTAGTAAGTTTCTCAGACAAATGAGCACTTCAGGTGTATGTTTTATCATTGGGTCATCCATGATATCATGGCTAAGCAAGAAGCAGTCCGTTGTTTCTCTCAGCACTGGAGAAGTGAAATATATTCTATCTTGTTCTTCCAATTGTGAATCCATATGGATTCAAAAGTTGTTATAAGGTCTATTCAATATGGATATGGATGCCACGTTGATTCTATGTGATAACCAAAGCTGTATGAAGATAACATATAACCCTGTGTTCCATGATAATACGAAGCACATAGAAATCTAGTATTTCTACATTGATGACACGGTGAAGAAGGGAGTTGTAAAGCTCCAATATGTGAGCATAAATGAGCAAGGTTGTAGATGTGTTAACTAAGCCTCTATAATGTGTGACGTTTGAGCACTTCTGAGACAAGATTGGTGTTGTCTATAAGGAATTCCCTCGAAAGGGGGAGTATTGTTGATGATATTGTGGTATCCTGATCACAACAGGTAGCACAATTGGGATTGATCATCGTTAGACTTGATACCATAATTTCGAAAGGAATGATCATCCTAAACGTTGATCTTTAGACTCGATCTGGTAATTGTGAAAGGAAGGATAGTCTAAGATGTTGGTTGGTGGACTTGATCCTATAATTCTTAAAGGAAGTATCATCTATGTTGGAATTTATCATGTAATTCCAAAAGGAAGGATCATCTGAGTACCTGTGCATGTATGTGTCGACTATGATCCATATTGGTGACTCCATACAGACTTAATCCCATAGTTCTGAAAGGAAGGATTGTCTAAGTACCACAAATGAATTGTCCATGATCCCGTAATTATGAAAGGAAGGATCGGTTGTTTCGTCAATGACCTCATAATTCCGAAAGGAAGGATCATATTGGTTATTGATGCACCTTCCTCATTATGTTACCGTAGAATATGTTTCTCCATCCTTGAGCTATTGATGATGATGTTGTTATACCNATTCCGAAAGGAAGGATCATATTGGTTATTGATGCACCTTCCTCATTATGTTACCGTAGAATATGTTTCTCCATCCTTGAGCTATTGATGATGATGTTGTTATCCCTGCCACATGTGGATGTTGATGTTATTCTAGCTTCATGCAAATGAGCTAGCCCCGTGCTGCCATTATTGTTGATGTATAAGTTTTATGCTATTTTGATGATGGTGAGACTTCATCTTTGTACTAAATATGATGATGATGTTCCACCTTCATTCCACAGATGATGATGTTCCAGCTTCATGTTGTAGATGATGAAGTTCTAGCTTCATGTTGTAGATGATGATGCTCTAGCTCCATGCAGTAGATGATGATGTTCTAGCTTCATGCTATAGATGATGATGTTCTAGCTTCGTGCTGCATATGATGATGCTCCAAATATGTTTTGCAGATGATGATGTTCCAGCTCTGTGTTGTAAATGACGATGTTCCAGCTCCATATAGATGATGATGATGTTCTTGCAAGTTGTTCTAGACTCTTGATATTGATGTTGCTGAAAAACTTCCAATGATCTATAGATGTACTCGACAATGTCCAAATGATGTTGTTGATGATGCCTCCTCCTCCTCCCTCCTTCGGATGATTTTGTGTAGAGGCACATCTATTGTTGTTGTTGTCAATAGAATATCCTTCTTGTTAAGGGGGGGTTTTGAAATAATGTAACTTTGAAGAATATTCTACTTCTACTTTACATTATTATTATTATTCCTCCTTCGGTAGATGTCATTAATATAAAAGGTCATGTAAAAGTCATGAGGTAAATCCTCCATTAAAAGTCGGGTCAATAGTACACAAAAGATTTTAATATAAATATTAACTTGAGTTTTTCATAGGTAGGTCGACCTTGTGAGTTTGATAGGTCAGCCCAGTTAGGTTAAAAGGTCAAGTCAAATATTGAGTATACATAGGGAGGATCCCTCCCTCTTTTAGACATATAACTCACTCAAGCACTGCGTAAGAGAGAGAAAGAGGAAGGATACTGAAGGAGGAGGAGAAGTGGTTTTGAATCTTCTGTTAGGATTTGGTCTCTCTCGTTTATGAGACCTTGTTCTATAGGCATTGTACTTTGGTATTCTATATTGAGGATGTTTTTCTAGGTTTTCTTCCCTTTGTGGCTTTTCCGAGATAAATTGTTGTGTACCTTGTAATTGTGTATATTTCAGAGATCCTCTTTATGTTGTTATTGTGAAAATTTATTAAATACCCATGAAGTTAAGAATTAAGTTGTAACAATATATGAACTTAACACATGAATACTTTCACGTGAGGTGAATGGCATAAACACCTTGATGGTTCTACAAATGAGTAGGCATAAATTCACAAGAGGCGAATAGCCTAGGCACTATGATGGTTCTACATATGTGCCACATCGAGAAGAAATTATACCAAATTGGCCATGTGATTTGACCAAGGTTCATGTGATTTGACCCAATGCCATGTGATTTGGCTAGTGGTGAATGGCCCTAGTGCAACCTTGCTTAGCTATGAGATTTGTCTAAGTGTGAATAAGGACCACGGTGCTGGCACAACCTTGTTAATCATGTGATTTTACTAAATTTGAATAAGGCATGATGTTAGTGAAAATTTTAAGGATCCATAATTATTTAAAAGTGTATAAACATTGCTGAATCTTACCAATGATTAAAATGTAACCTATAAAAAAAAATTGGTGATATTTTTCCCAAGATATTTCAATTTATAAGGATTTATATAGTTTATATAATAATTTGGTGATTTTTAGAGTGAAAAAATTTCACCCCATCAAAATAGGCGAAACATGGATTCAAAAAGTGTAAATTGGAAAATAATTTTTTTTTAAAACATGGAAAATAACCCATGAGCTAAATTTCACCCCTAAAATTTTCCTTGATGATGTTGATTGCGGAGATTCTCACCAAGTATGATGCTTGGTGCAATGTTGAATGTATACCTCACTAAGAGGGAGTGTTGATGTTTCTCTAGGTTGCAACATTGGGAAAACATTCTCTCCTAGATTGGTAATGTGATTTGACCAATGGAATGGTCATGTGATTTGAGAGTGGCCTTGGTGTAGCCTTGATTAGTCATATGATTTGTCTAAGATTGAATAAGGCTTGATATGCTCAGCCTTGATTAGTCATGTGATTTGGCTAAGAGTAAATAATAATTAAGGTCACATTGCATACTTTGTGAGGGATTCCTCCATGATAGAGTCATATATTCTATATTAGAGTGTTTGACTTATTTATTCGATAGGGACTTTCATCTTGTTGTGGAATATAACAATATAGTTTAATGTTGAATTTTTCATACATAGGATTTATTAAGTGTTTGTGACTTCTTAGTGTGGGTCAAATCAACATTTTAACTCTATGTGTGATTAGATGTGCATGTGTGGATAAGAATAACATCATCATTGTGGAAAATATTTCTTAGGAAAGAATGAAACTCCAATAATAAAGTGGTCAACATGTGATTCAACATTTAAGTGGTAAAACAACAAGTCATCCCATTCATCCAAGTTCATATCTTATCTTTGGTGAGCATATCAAGAAGGGAAAGTGAATGTTCAAGAATAAACTATTGAATACTTTTATCATATCTCTTGGGTTCACTATTCTTCCCTCATGAAGTTCGCATTCTCTCTTCTATTGTGATGTGCACCTTTTTTGCAGCTAGGGTTTATGCCTTGTGTTTGGTATACCCTTGTGATTATGGTTCTTCATGTTGTTGTTGAAATATTATTATTGGAAAATACATTCTTAAGAAAATTTGTTGGTTTTTCTCCCTTATTGGGTTTCCCAAGGTAAAAATATTGTGTCTATTATGCATGGTTGTGTTTCTATGATGTTTTGTTTCTGCTGCAATTTAAGTTGAAATTTTCAATGTGCAATTAGTCAATGAAATCTATGGGATGAAATAAATGCTTTAAATAATTGTTAAGACCAGGAAATAGATAAAAATTCAACAGGGTTGAATTTCAATTCCGAGATATTTGTAAGAAGTCACTTCATCCCATTTTCTATCATCATATATAAATTAGCTTAGGTGTCTTTCTTGAACTTTATAATTATAAATTTTGTTTGGTCAGTGTTAACAGTCATACCCATATTAGAGAAGAAAACTTTGAGAACTCTTAATTACTTACAAAGATCAAAGTGACACCTTACCATAACAAGAATATCGTTAAACCTAAAATAGTAGGATGATAACTATCCCTTATAAGATCATGTCGGTGCAACCTACTTCTTTTAAACAACCTTCTAACTTATCAATGTAAATGCCAAAAGGGGTAGCAAAGAGGGGGAATCCTTAATTAACCCCGATATTACCATTTATATCCATTGTCCACCCCTCAATGTTTTTAAACTTGGTAATTACCATTTCATATAACCTTATCGTGGCATATCTCAACTCAAAAGGAACACAAAGCTCCTCTAACCTATTCCATAGGTTATTTCTAGGAATAATATCAAATTTTTTTCTAAAGTCTACAAATAAGCAACATAAACATGATTTATTATTACGGAATTCATCCGCAATGATCCTAAGCATGATGAGGTGGTTTGTGGTTGAGTGATTCCTTCTAAAACCTGCCTAGACTATATGCTAACCTTCCATTTCTATATATTCATTGATCGTCTTTTCTAAGATAATACCATATATGTTAGCTAAGAGAGGGATAATAATAATGGTCCGATAATTAGAGGGGTTATTTTTATCACCAATTTTTAAAATAGAAATAATGATGCTCTAATTCCAAGGTATGGGGAAACATTTCTTGACTATTGGATTGAAGAGTTTGTGGATGTACGGGATGAGGGTAGGCCCTCCAATTTTTAATATGTTTTCCTCATAACATTCAATGTCTTTGGAATTTCCATTTTCTATGCACTTAACCATGAAACATATGTCTTATAACAAGAAAACTTCTTATGTTGTAAGAATATTTTGAATGTTATCTATGATATTCATGGATTCACAAATCTTTTTAATATAGGAATTCCAATCCTTTAAAAAATGTTATTATCTTCTTTTGTTTTGTTAGTTAGAATTTGAATCTTGAATTTATTAGTAGCCATCTTGGAGTGGTGTAAAATATTTTTCTTCCTTTTACTTAGTACCTTTTTTTTTATTTTAATTAGGGTTTTGTACCGATTTATCTTGTCCATTTTTAGTGATTTTGTGGTAGATTTATTAATTTATTTTCTTGCATCTTTACACTCTCGATCATACCAAGGGTTGGTTCTACTATCTTTTGTGTTACCCAAGGGATTCAATAGAAAATTTTTAATGGATGACGAGAGGGTTGTAGTAAAATTATGGTAGATATTTTCTATTTTGTCCATTTTAGATAAAGGAAACATATCATTTTTTAAATCATAAAGAAAAATAGAGCTTTATTTTTATCGAAGATCAGGTGCTTTTGTCCATGATATTTTTCTTATTTGGGAATGTTATTCATGGCAAGATTGAGAGTTATAACTAAAGGTGTATGATCAAAGTCAGGATCATGGTCATTGAATATTAATTGATTGTATAAAGGGTATCAAATACACATAATCTACTACACTATTGTCAAGTCCATGGATAGAAGACATCTAGCTAGAATTTGTCCATTTTATTAGACCATTTCAATTGTATTTTTTTAGCACTACAAAGCTTGACCAACTTAGAGACGAATAAATATTCACTTAGATATTCAGAGCTTCATTTTTACCTATTACCTAATTCAAGGTCTTTGTCCAAACAAACAGGATTAGGGTTTGAATATTTTCTTAAAAGAATAGCTTGGTTACTCGAAGTTTAGAAGTTGAAGTCACCCATCAAAAGGATATTCTCATCTTTCCTTAGACTAGAAATATCATTCTCTAGACCATTATAAGGACAATTTTGATCTAAATTGTTTTTCTTATAGAAGTTAGAATTAATAGGGGCAAAATAACAAATGGCTATGTAGGTATTTTTATCATTAATGTATGTGATCTCTATCCAAACATATGGGTTGAAAGGGTCTTTCTTATAAATCCTAACATCACGGGACTATGTTATTTTTGATGTAATAGACTATACCTCCAATACCTCTATGACTAGAACATTTATTACATATCAACCATAGATCATATCCTTCTATATCATAGACCTTGGATTCCTCCTGCTCCCAAGTTTCAATCAATAGTATACTACCAATTTTGTTCAATATCCAACTTAATTTGGGGCCTTTTCTCCATGGAAAGCCCTGATAGTTCCAAATGAGAATCCAAAGTGTGTCAAATTTCTATTTATTACTATCTTTTTGGCTTCTATATTGAATAACAAGTTTTCTATTTCTATTAATGGTCATTTCCCTCCTTCCTAGATTCTTTTAACTTTTGGATCTCCTTTCTTAATTCGATCTAATATTCTAGAATGAGGTCTTCATTCATAAATATCCCCAATCCTTTTAAACTTGAGGTCTTACTAAGTATGACATATTTATGTTCGAGAGATCTAGCTTACCCCATATTAGTCTTTATTTATTCTCAATTAATTTCCCTAAATGTGTTGCTTCTATGAAACCATTAGTTTTGATTTGTAACCTATTATGAAGTTGTCTTAACAAAACGAATAACATATGATTTTCTGCCTCTTCTTTTAACCCAAAAATTACAAGGTTCAAGGCTCTTTTGTTATGCTCATGGTCTAAGGCTATCAACTTATTCATTTCCTCTTTAATGAGTTTGATATCTAATTTACCTTCTATAGTATTTAGGGTTAGGTTGTGATTCACTTTTTCCTCCAACTCTAATCATATCTTTCAACTTAATATTTTCTATAGTTATTGTATCTTCTTTCTCAAATGTCTTTTGGATTTCCATTACTTATAGTCCAATCTCCATTGTCTCCACCATGTCCTCCAACTTATTTTTTTATCTTATCTTCTATTTGTTTTTGGATCTCTTCTTGAAAGTATGTGAATTGATTATCAAGCATACTTTTACCTCTATCTAGAATTTAGCTTCTCTCATTTCCTACATTTCTCCAAGGTTTTTATATTTTCATAAAGTTTAACTTCTCCTTATTCTTTATGTTTCTCTACTAACTCCATATATTCATAAAGGCTCTGTAGGGTAATTGTGCTAGGTCTTCCTTTAACAACTCTTGGTAAATACGGTTAATTGTTCATATTTGTGTGAGAATATATATATTTATAAAGAAAAAATAAAGAGAAACTAAAGAAAAAGAGAGGGAAGAAATGTATGCACTCGATTTAGTCCGCAGAGGCAGATCAAATCTTCAATCACTTCAAATTCTATTGCTACTTCATATCACCACCTTAGGGTTTGCAATTCTTCCTCAGATCTTTGCCTTAGGGTTTGCAACTCTTACTCAGATTGAATATCAATGGAATGTAGATACCACAAGAATTATTGATTCACCATATCTGCAGGGGATTCACCTTATTGACCATTATCTTATCATGTTCATTCATAATGCGGTGTTTTTTAATTATTAAAACAAGGTCAATATATTGTAGGTATTGGGGGTGTGGGGAATAGGGTATCGGGGGTATAAAAATGGGTATCTAGTGAAAATAAGGTCTCCTTAATTGGAAGGGGGGCTCAAAAAAAGGATTTTGGTGGGAATTTATCAATATCTAATGAAATTAAGGGTATTCTTTAATATCCCATCAACGAAGGAGCTATGGCATAGTTTCACTGATTGAAGACCTCGTGGTCATATCATCATTCCTCAATTTGGAAATATTTCCCTAACCATAATTTTTAGAAATTTACCTAGGTGTAGAGTGAATAGATCAATGGAGAATACTTTCCCTAGCCACGGATGAATTTTGCATTTGAGACAAACATAATGGATTTTCCCTAGTTTTCCTAGAAGCAAACTTGCCTCAATCAGATTTGCCTCAATATACACGTGCTTCAAATATGATGAAGAACAATGCTCGCATCATGGCTCAACGAACCCTAGCCCGTCTTAGTGAAATCACCGCAGATGGATGCTCGACTGTGAAGTTTGATCACTACATAGAAGAACATTGATCGATTGAGAAGTTGATCACTGGAAATCATTTGAAGTATTCATGTATAAAGAATTATGTCCTATAACTTAATTATTTTTACAACGGTTTTGTTTGCTATTAGGGAGAGACACTAAAATAAATAAATCTTGCCTATTTTCCAATTCCAAAATATGAAAGATATCAAAATTAAAGAGCGGTTAGTAGCATACATTTGCATATTTTTTTTTCTTTAAATCAAGTTTCACTAATGCTTTAAACTTATTGAATGGATGGTTAAAATTGAAGGTTTATAATATATTGGAGGCCATTACAGGAATGATTGCCTTGCTTGTTGATATTTGTGAGTATTATTAAACTCAAAACTTTTTAAAAATAATGTAACTATTTACTAGGCCTCAATATGTCACATTATGGGAGTTTTGAGGTAAAAAATGGGTCTCAAAACAAAATTGTAACATTGCAATTCACTTTATAAGAACCAATAGGATTCAAGGTGTTGATGTCAACCATAAGGGTAAAACTTGTAAAAATATGGAGGGAAAAATAAAAATACTACTTTTTTTTTATCATATTTTTTACGTATCTTCTTATAGTTTCACCCAAATTTCAAGTTTTGGGACTGGTTGGATTTGCATCCAACCCATATCCACACCCATACTCACACTGCATACTTTTGAGGTACCCACGACACCCAAAAATAAAAATTTCAATTAAAACACGTATTTTAATTACATGTTTTTATTGAAATTTTTATTTTTGGGTATCATGGGTACCTTAAAAGTATGCACGGTGGGTATGGGTTGGATGCAGAATCCAATTACGCATCCAATGAGTCCTAAAACACTAAATTTGGGTGAAGCTATAAAAAGAGATGCCAAAAATACGATAAAAAAAATAGTTTTTTTCTTCTAATATTTAGAATTTTTATTTTATTATAAACTACATTTTAGACCTCAAAACCAAAACTCATGAGATCTCAATATATCAAACTCAAAAGACATTTTTAATATTTAACATGTTATTCAAGAATTGAATTTAATAATTGAAATGGAAATCTGACATTTGTGACAAAAATGACCATACGATGAGTGAAAGGCGAATCGAATTTTAAAATTAATTAGTTTATTCAATTCAATTTTTTCCATTTTCCATTGACTTGTTCCATTTAAGTAAGTTTATTTAAATATGTTTATTAGTATATAATTGATTAAAAATTAATTTTATATCTATAGAAATGTAAATATTAATGAATTATTAATATTAAGGTATAAAATAAAAGAAATACAATATTGTTTTTTTATTAATATATAATTGATTAACCTCGACTCTGGGTGTCAATGTGTTATCCTACAATCCAGGCCCAGTTGATGAGGCATTCAACCATGCCTTGATGTCACCTGTTTAACGTCATCACTCCGTCTGCCTTGAGCTAGCCATCCTCCCCCTTGATGGTTGGGTCCATTAACTCTCTTACAGTACGTGGTGCCCTTGCAGATGCCAAAGCGTGCAATTATGTCACTCCCTTGCTGGCTAGCCTTAATGTGCATAGAACTATGCACTTCTGCGCTAAATGATGAAATCGCTCGACATCCCTTCACTTCCGTCACCCTGCTCATTCTTCCCCTATGACTCTTCTTATTCTGGTTTCTCTGGTTCATACTTGTGCCATGTCGCGTCGACAGAGAGGAATGCCAAGACGCAAACGAGTTGGTAGAGGAGTCCATACACAGTGTCCCACTCCCTACAATTCCCAGGATAGCGCAGAGGGCTATGACTTAGAAATCTTGACCTCCCTTCACCTTATGCTCGACGACTGGGAAGATGTTCTCACTCGCTCTCTTTTAGCTGGCATTCGGACCACCAAACGAAGAAGAAATTATCGGGTCATGAATAATTTATTGAACTGTCTTCTCCTCTTCTCTTCCACTCTTCCTCCCCCTTCCCCTCTCCCTGAAACTTCCCTTTCCACCTCTAGGATTCCTGTGCCTTCTTCACTTCCGTCTCCCTCTGTTCCTCAGGCTCCCCCAACCATTTCTGCATCCAATCCCCTCACAGACACACCTGTTATACCTATGGACTTTGATCCCCCATCTCTTCCACCTCATCGCAGAATTACGACCACTTTTGCAGGGAAAAGAAACCCCACCATGGCTACCTTCAAGAAAACCGAGCCCCTCTCGGTCAAGGGTTCACCATCCAAGAATGAAGACACCTCAAGTAGTAGTGAAGACTCCAGCGATGAGGATGCTCCCAACAATGAAGTGAACGACAAGGATGATCCAGGCAAGCAACGCAACACAGACCTTTGGACTCCCATCATTGAGGAGCCCTTTACCAAGTAGTTGTCCAGGTTTCTCACTTCTAGTTTTAAGTTTTGATGTTTCAGGAACTCAGTCTATCCCAAGATATAAACATTAGGTTGTTTAAGATGTTTTTTTGTGAAAACTTTAAGTTTCATCTCCTTTGGATTTGTTTTCTCTCACCCAGGGAGGATCCTGTCGACAATCATAGTCTGTCATTCCTTCTAACGCAGACTAGACCTCTCTTTTTTGCTCTTTCCTCTTGGCAGGACAGACTTTAAGCTCTATACCATTTTTCTACTATTATTTTTCTTCAAGAAAATAGTTTTGAATTTANCTATAAATATTAATGAATTATTAATATTGTAAAATCAAGCGTTTAACCATGTTGAATTTATTTATTTATTAAAAATAATAAATTAAATTATCCAAAATTACAATTTTTAAAAAACTTATAAGTAATTTAAGAAAAAATTTATGTTATATTTTATTATAAAAATAATATTCCAAAATTTCATAAAACAAACTTATTTAAATAAATTACAAAATAATTGAAATTCTAAAATAGCATAAAAATATATTTATTTTTTAAATATCATTTTTACTTATTAAACTTTATAATATCGTAGTATAACATCAAAGTATAAAAAATATATATATCCCATCCTATATTACATTTACATGAATATAACAATTTGTCATTTACATAAAATATAACCATTTGAATATCACTGTCACTTTCGTGAAAACATTACCCAACACAAAAGTCACAATTATATTGTTGGGAGTGAAGATACATTTTAACACGCAAGTTCGCAACTCACAAGCAAAGCCACGCACGGAACTCCGAATGTATAATATATAGAAAGTCAACAATGTTCTATTTTCGAATTTGGTTGATGTAGACGGAAGCGTTTGACAGGCGTCGGTTTTGAATATGCTTCAAAAGCTGAATTGAAGGCAGTTCACAGAAAACACGATATAGAAAGGTTTATTCGTACCTCACCTTTATGTGTGAATTCAACACTACCGGGTCTTCTGAATAAGAAACCTAAGTCGGATACCTCTGGCCTTCCTGCAACCATGGAAAAATGCAATGGTTGGATAGCAATCAGCGTGCTCCTGGGTTTATTGGCTGTAATTACTACTGCTCAACCAGGTCATCCACTTTCAAATCTCAACAAAATTGGAGTGTTTCCGATTTCTCAACCAGGTCACTCCACATTATTTGTTGTTATTACTGCTCAACCAGGTCACTCCACTTTCTAATCTCAACAAAATGTTGTAGTGTTTCCGATTTCTCATTTTTTAGAATCTTGGTTTGTTGCAATTATTCTCGAAAACCCTACTTATGTATGCATAAAGGCGAATGTATTGTAAAGAAGTCAAACAAGAATAAATTGAAAATTGTTCTAGGAATAACACTCACTGGAATTTTAATCATCGCTATAGGGTTGGGCATTATTTTGCATAGGAATAAATTGAACAAGGAAAAAGGAAAAGGCTGCTTCCATCGAAAGGCGCAATAGGGTGAAAGTGGAATCAATAACTTTCTTGTACCAAGGTGAACACATACATTATACGACCATAGAATGTGCCTTAGAATTATATTGTGCTTTGCCTAACGTCACTTCCATGAATGCATTGCAGACGATTCAATGATTATGGTGCCAAATCCAATGAAGTCCCGTGCCTTCACTCTAGATGAGCTGATAGCTACCACACAAACCTTTACTCGATCGGTGTTCTTTGGTAAATTGTCTGATGGAACAAATATAGAAGTTAAAGTTCTCTCATTGTTCTCCCGGCAAGGAGCTTAGGAGTTTTTGAATGAGGTAACACAAATATTTATTCAAGCAAGTAATACGGTTCAATTTGATCTCATTTAACAATGTCTAACCACACATATTTTAGTCTGTACTCATGAGTTTTAAGTATATACTAAAATTCATGGTACTAATTTTACTTGATGAACCGGTTGATCTTCTTTCCAGAATCCATCATAGGAACTTGGTATCTTTATTGAGCTATTGTAATGAGTCTAGAGAAGTTATGCTTATCTACGAGCACATGTCAACAGGATCACTAAGTGACCACCATTGTGGTAAATCATATTGTTGAATGAATGATATGTTTGTTTGAGCACGAAAGAATGATCAAGCTAACTAAGAAAATTCAGTTTTAAAGTATTAGATTACAGTAAAATAACTCTAAATTTATAGGGTTTCTACTTTATATTGTTACATATGCACCTTATTTACGTGTTGTATCTACTTGAAGGATGTAATATCCCGAATTTTAGACCTATCATTTATAGGTATGAGCCTATTGATCATGATGGTTATATTGATGTTTTATTTTTATATTGGGTCAAAGACCCCACTGCATATGAACATGATGATTTGCTTTGTATATTGAGCGTAAGCCAATTGTTGATGATATATATGTACATATAAGTTGGTTGTGTTGGGCATGGACCCTCAAGCACATGATTGATGAAAATGTTTTGTGTTGGGTGTGGACCTTGAAGCACATGATCAATGAGATGTTTTGTGTTGAGCGAGAGGCTCTGGAGCACATGAGTACTTACATTTGTGTTGAGCATAAAGCTCTGGAACACATGAAAATATATTTGGAAATATTGGGCATAAGCTCTGGAGCATTCCATGTTGATGTTGAGCATAATATCTGGAGCATCAGATCATTGGCCATTGTATCCCTAGGTGTATTGTACAACTACATCCTAGCATTTAGTGTTAAGCGAGAGCTCTGGAATTGCACGATGTCTGTAACTCCCTATTATAAGCGTTGAGTATGGGATCTAGTAAGCGCTAGGGGTTACTGAAAATATTAAAATCACCTCCGAGTGAAAATGACTCGAGAATAATATTGATCTCATCATACTTATTTTTAAGTGAATAAATGAAATTTCGAATTTCTGTATTCTCATCAATTACTAAAGACCTACCACGTTATACAAGGGAAATCCAACATGCAAGGATGTTTAGAGTTGCCTAGCCTAGTAGACCCGAGCCATCTATCTACTTGACCTTCATAAAGAAGTGTCGTTAAGTCTAGGGATCATGATACATGATGCCCGAAGACAAATGTTAACAAGTATTTTAATACTATGTATTTTATACATAGTATGTATAAAGAATTAATTATATAATTGAATAAAGAAAGAAGAGAAGCTCCGCCAATTATTATTTATTATTAGAAGATTAATAAATAGTGAAATATCTATGAAAGATTTACTAGGAACTAGTTAAAAGTTCCTAGGTTAAGAATTAAAAATTACCCAACTAAATTAAAAAGGGTTAAATCAAGAAATCAAGGATTTCTTGATTTAACTGCCCCTTTGACTGAAAAGTATGTCTATAAAGACTCAAGCCAAGCAAAGGCTTGGGGTTCTGATTTTTATTCAGGAGAATTATTATTCTACCTGGTTTTACTCTCAAGTGTTTTCTTGGAGAACGTTTCCTGCCAAGAAAAGACGATTGATTCAAAACTGATTACCATTTAGGAAACCCTACCTTAGGAGCTCTAAGCTACTTGCATGTGGGAGTCCAGCTCAGGGGGATCTGGATTTAAACTAAGAATGGTTCTGGGTCATGGTTGGGTGGAATGTGGTAATTCCCAAGTGATTTGGTCATCAAACAGAGGTCAGATCTACATTGAATTATTGATGCTGGTTATTTAAGTGTGTAGGTGCAACAATTGACAAATCTTAAAATTTAGGTATGAAACCCTTGAAGGCCTATTCTATTTCTTTCCTAAAGATTTATTACTGTTTATGTTAAGTAATGGCTGCAATGTAATTTCTAACCCTAATGGTTAGGTTTTATGGTTAACAGTCTGCTAGGGTTTGTATTTGTAATTTACTAATCATAGGCTGGAGAATTTTTATTATATGTTGTTTATGTTCAGGGTTTGTATATGTCATAAATGTTCCTGCATTAACTAGGTTTTTATCTTAGTATCATGTTTATATTGTGTTCTCTGTATTTAATACCCTGCTGACATATTCCATTTGTCAGCAGAGGCTTTCCCTTAGCTTTAAAGAAACTAGTTCAGTAAAAATTTATTAAAATATTAATTATGCTAACTAATAACAAGTATATATTATAAACTAGATCTACTAAGAACAAATTTCATATAATAAACAAGCTAATCAAATTATTAAAGACCTTCCAAGGTCTGTTTCACATAATCATTAAAACAAAATACTTTACATAACTGGAAACAAACATTATAATTAATCAGTGGGATATCATGACCATCCATGTGGTCCTTATAAAGACTCTGCCATAAAACCTACAGTCTTAACATCTATAATAAAATACCATAAATCACATGCATTATATCTTTAAAGGTTCCATATAATATTCATCATAAACATCCACCTATAATTTTACCAAATAAACAATTCATATAAATCTGTATTAATAAACAAAGGTCATGGTATCGACCCTTATGGGTTACAAATATAATTCATAAGCAAAATTAAACTCCACATTAAAAACATCTCTATAGTTCTTATTTAAGCAAAGAATCATTCCTCTCAAGAAGAAAACCCTATCTTATGCCAACAAAGGTCACGACATCGAATCCTATGAATGTCCGTGACCCAAGGAAAACATAATAATAAGCTTAACATAAATCGTTATTGTAATAAAAATGCATAAGAAAATCCATAGCTTAATACATAGTATCTTTTATATTATTACATATAAAATGTTTTACATTTTGGTATCGCGCAAACCCAAATCCTGAAGGTTCTATACCTAGTCACACCGGCCACGACCAAGTTTCCAAACCCAATCACACAATAATAATCACACAGTCACGCTACAGTAACCAAAACGATATCGTAGGTTTGCCATAACCATGGCTGTTACGGCCATATCTTTTTAAATAAACAAATTACATATTAAAATGCCAACTAAGCTATCGCAGTCGTTGGGAGAGGCACATGCCATTCATGGCATGGCCTGCACCCACGCTGAACCATTACAAAACCAGATTACAACACTCTGTATAATACACAATTTCCATTAACGCTAACGAAAAGCTTAGGTGGAAAGCCAATGGGCTACGACACCATTGCAACAATGGTGCAGCCCATGGCATAACGCCCCAAGCTCTAGAAGCTTTCCCAAAGATAAATTACAAACAATATAAACGGAGTGTTGTGCATACTTCCAAAACCCAAACTGTCCCAATTATATACAAAGTAAATTCTACAGGCTAAAAGCCATGATCGAACCCAGCTAGTCAATATTTTAAAACACAGCATTAAAATAACTACACGGTCTCGAATTTACACAGTTTAATCTATTAAAATGCTAAACGAAATTGTATGCATCCTATACCAAAACACATTACAATCTTCACATAAAAGCCAACGCGTAGTATTTTTACATAGTCAGGCACGAATCCTCTTTTACAACAGTCAACGATGGCAAGCTATGAGCTATGGCACCATTACAAGTAATGGTGTAGCCACGGCTCAAAATGCCAACCCCCCCCCAATCAGAGTCAAAACCTAGAACAAGCTACATTACAAACCCCAAAGGCAGAGTCGACAAGTGCCATCTAAAACCCCAACCTTGTAAAGAATCCCAACTCAGAAATGCCCATAAGAGAGGAGGCAAGTAAGATATTGCTCGCAGGCGTACCATGGAGGTGAAGTAGCAACCCCAAATCGAAAGCGTAGCTCTGTGCAGAACCTGGAGTGCCTTCATTTTCACCTGCAATCAAATCAACGATGGTATGAGAAGCATGACCATGCCATGAATAAAACAACGAAGCAATGTGTTTACATAGAGACTAGTGGTTAGCTACCTGCAAATCGATGGAGGTCACCTCCCTTCTCCAACTGTGTAGAAGCCACATGAAACCCTAATGCCAAAACCACATAATGCACAAACAGGGAATGCCCAAATCCTTTTCCAAGCATTTTCACACACCCCGATGGCATTAATGGCACCAGCTAGTGGCAATTAACGCATTTATAAACCCTCACCATAGTTTATGAATTAACGTTATATTACATATCAACCATGTCATAAGTTTAAACCCTGATATTTGTGTGGTGCACACTATATCCTAGCCTTTCACCACCTTCTAATGTCAACGTAGACATATTTCCAATGACATGGTATTTATACCACAGTCTTTCAACTCCAAAGTGTGCGCAGACTTAACACTATGGTATAGTGTTTACATTTTTACCCCCCTAGCATCAAAGTAATGTGTTGGTACATGCCCTTTTGCTAGTTCATATAGGTAGTGCTTGTGCATAGGTATTTACTCTAGGTTTTGTAGTATTTAGGAATCATGGAAAACGTAGTATGCCATGATGCCTCCGCTAGGAAGAACAAGCTTAAGTTTCCAAACTCGTAACCAAGGCATACTTGCAAAATAGAAACAAGAGAAGTGTAATTAATTAACCAAGAGATAGATAATTAATAATGGTAAGGACAGTAAGTTAATTCACAGCATCTAGTTAATTAACTAACAAAGATCATTAACGAACATAGGGCTTACCTGAGTCGTAAAACGGAACAGTAATAAAAGTGCAAGGCATAACTGGAACTATAACTAGGAACTGAATTGCTTCGAGTAACCAAATAATCCCGATGTCGCAAAAGTAACCTGTAAGTCAGTAAATAAGGTGCCTTAGTTCGAATGAACTAAGTAAGCTTGCATAAAGAAGAATGACCTTACATCTTAGATCATCATGGGAGAACGAGTTCTGCCACTCCACCACTTTGTCCCCATCAACAAAGTTAAGTTAGTTTTTATTAAATAAAGAAAGTACATATGTGCAGGAGCAAGACAATGATCTATACAATTCATTAATTCACCGACAGTAATAACTAAGATGTATCAATAGTCTAAATAACATAATTAAGACATAAGAAGTAAACGAACTAATAATCACTGAATGGATAAGAGATTAACATGACAGTATGTGAAGTTTCTGAAGAGATCGAAAGTATAAGTAGCACATTTAATTCCACACGAGTAATAATGATCCCCTTTGGGTAGTTTCCAGTAGCCTATAATTTTTTTTTTCTTTCAATTTTTGGGGAGATTACAAGTGGTATCAGAGACCAGTTTCAATACTGAGAGACTTATGGGTGCACCAGGAATTCACACAGAGAAAAATAAATTATGATAAGTAAATTTTGTTACGAACAATTTTTTTTTGCTACTATTAAAATTTTGTGTTTCAGGAAAAATTTTACAGCGCTGTTCAGTTTATGAATACTGAAGAAGAAAACAGCCGACAGGAAGAAATGACCACCCTCACTTCAAAAGTGAACTTGGTGGTCGAGCTAAACTCTGATGTGTTGAAAACCTTGCATAGTCTTCAAGCTGAGCTGAAAAGTTTCAGAGAAGATAGTCTAAATGAAAGAAAGGAACAACAAGCTATAAATGAAGCATTATTGTGTAACATGACGAGAGGGAGCCCGCAAGGTAAACCTACCCAATCCACCAACAGATCCAAAAGAGAACTGTACCATGAGCGGGACAGCAGCCCAAGAGAAGCAGAAAAAGAAGGTACACTTGAAGCAACTAAAGGACATCATCACAATCTTTCTAGTGATGACTCACTTTCTCCACGGAGAAGGAGGCAAAGAAATGATGACAGTCTTCAGGGGGAGTTTCAAAAAATAAGAACCCCAACCTATGAAGGTGAAGTAAATACGGGAGAAAAGGCTGAAGAATGGTTGCTGAGAATGAGTAAGTATTTCCAGGTTCATAAATATTCAAGGGTGATGCAGGATATGCTTTCCATCTACAACCTGAATGGTAAGGCAGCAAGATGGTGGCAAGATTTAAAGCACACCAAGAAATATGAGCCGCGAGAAATAAGCCGAAAAAAATTCCAAAAGATTTTCCAAGAAAAATACAGTTTAGAAAGGTTCTTTGACTGCAAGGTAAAATAATTCCATGAATTGCACATGGGGTCCATGACTATGGACGCATTTATAAACATATTTTTAGATTTGTTGCATTATGTACCGTATATCAAAGAAGAGAAAGTGAAGATCCACCAGTTCCTAGGATGTCTTCCTCCCTTTTTTCGAGACATGATTGAATTCGACATGCCAAAGACTATGGATACTGCACTACACAAGGCCCAACTCTGCTATGAGCATGGGCAGTTACGGCAAGAAAACTAGAACCAAAACAGAGAAAAATCTAGAAACTTTTCTAATAGCCACAAGCCTGGGTCAAATCTGCAGCCTTATAGAAAGCAGAATAATAGCTTTCAAGCCAACAAGAACTTCAACAAAACTGGTATGAAGCCTTATGTACCAGCTCCTAATGGTAATAAGAAAGTGGCAAGTGGAGCCAATGCTACCCCTTTAGCGATCAAGTGCTGGAAGTGCAATGAGCCGCATTATACCCGAGAATGTAAGAACAAGAACAATGGAGTCTTTCATAACCTGGAAGAAGAACCTACCGTTGAGGATATAGCGGGAACCCCACGAATCTATGCAGCATTAGATGGCCGAAAGGGGGACCATCAAGCTATAATGGTCGAGATCGAAGGTAAGATATTGAATACCTCTGTTTCAATACTTATTTATCCCGGTCCTTGCCAGAGCTATGTTGCACCTAAAATTGTTGATTTATGCAAGTTAGGAAAAGTAAAGCATGTTAAACATTGGCTGGTACAGTTAGCCACCGGTACGAAATGGAAGGTTTCAGAAATTTTTAAAGAATATGAAGTAAACCTGAATGGTTTTCTTACTAAGGTAAACCTGAACATCCTACCTTTAGGATCGTATGATATTTCTTATTGGCATGGACTGGTTGGAACAACACCATGTCATGCTCGATTGTCTACACAAGTCTATCTTGTGTACTGATAGCCAAGGGAACCAATTGAAGGTTCAAGGCATCCCAATGAAATTTTTTGTAAGACAAATCTCTGTCTTACAAGTGAAGAAGTGTGTTAGGAAGGGCTGCAAGTTGTTTTCGGTGAACATGCGAGATGCAGAGTTTGATAGAGAACAACGCATAGAAGAATTCCCCATTCTTGAAGAATTCAAGGATGTGTTTCTCAAGGAAATCCTTGGATTACCTTCGAAACGAGACCTAGAATTTTCCATCGAACTAACCCTAAGATCAGTTCTGGCCTACAAATCCCCTTACCACATGAGTGCACCATAATTGGTGGAACTCAAACTACAATTGCAGGAGTTAATAGAGAAAGGGTATATCCAACCCAGTGTGTCCCCTTGGGGAGCACCGATTTTGTTCATAAAGAAGAAGGATGGTACGATGCAGATGTGCATTGATTACCATCAGTTGAACAAAATGAGTATAAAGAACCGTTACCCGCTCCCTAGGATCGATGATTTATTCGACCAGGTAGGAGGAGCCAAAATATTTTTGAAGATTGACCTACGATCCAGGTACCATCAGGTACAGATCCGAGATGAAGATATTCCCAAGACCACCTTTCGTACGAGGTATGGGCACTACGAGTTTGTAGTGATGTCGTTTGGTTTGACCAATGCACCCGCAAAATTTATGTGTATGATGAACAACATATTTAGTAAATATCTGGATAAGTATGTACTAGTCTTTATTGACGACATTCTGGTTTATTCCAAGAATAAAGAGGAACACAAAGAACACCTTCGCATAGTACTTCGAGTGTTGAAAGAACACCAGATCTACGCTAAGTTTAGTAAATGTGATTTTTACAAACCACAAATAAAGTACCTAGGTCACATCATATCCGAGGCAGGAATAGTTGTGGACCCAAAAAAGATTCGAGCTATAAAGGTTTGGCCTACCCCAACTAGTTTCAGTGACATTAAGTCATTTTTGTGTTTAGTCGGGTAATATAAAAAGTTCATTGAGAAATTCTCAAGAATCACTTGCCCCATGATGGCTTTGCAGAAGAAACAAAACAAGTTCTTATGGAATGACAAGTGTAAAGAAAGTTTTCAAAAGCTTAAGAAGCTTTTGATGACCGCACCAGCGTTGCAGATTGCAGATCTCGATGGGGATTTCATTGTATGCATGGATGCAAGCAAGGAAGGACTTGGAGGAGTCCTCTTGCAAAACAATCACGTGTTATGAATCACGGAAATTAAAAGAGCATGAGCAGAATTATCCCATGCATGATCTTGAGCTAGCGGCAATTATCCACGCTCTGAAGATGTGGAGGCACTACCTCATGGGAAGTAAGTTCCTTCAAAAAACTGACAACATGAGTCTAAATTATTTATTCCATCAACCTGATATGAATGCAAGGCAAGCCATATGGTTGGCTTTCTAGAGTGAGTTTCACTTTGAACTAAAGCATATTAAGGGAAAAGAGAACAAAGTTGTCGATGCTTTGAGTCGACGAACTCATATGATATATGAGGTGACCCTGAGTCAAACTGATGCAGATTTGCATGAGAAGATTAGAACGGCCAACAAGGTTGACTCGTTCTATGTGGAAATCCTCAAGAAGGTCCAAGAGGACCGGTTGTTTTAACAATAGAAGTAATATAAGGTGGATGACTCTGGACTAATATGGTCCAAGGATAGATTGTATGTTCCAGAAGGAGGGGACATTAGTCCAGCATCCTCACAGAATTTCATAGGGAACCCTACTTGGGGCACCTGAGATATCAAAAGATGATATCTGCCATCAAGAGATACTTTTTCTAGCCTAAGTTAAAGGCTGACATTGCAATGTTTATTACGAAATGTCAGGAATGCTAGCTAGTTAAAGCTGAGCACCAACATCCTTCAGGATTGCTACAACCATTTCCCATTCCGAAATGGATGTGGGAGGTTATCAGTATGGATTTTATTACTGGATTACCGAAAAGCAAGAAGAAAAATGATTCCATATTTGTAGTCATTGACAAGCTATCAAAGAAAACACACTTCATCCATGTAAAATCAACCTACAAGGCCATGAACATTGCCGATATCTTCCTAAAAGAGATATTTAGATTGCATGGGATACCCAAAGCAATTATCTCAGATCGAGAGGTTAATTTTACATGAAACTTTTGGAGATCTTTATTCTCTGGATTAGAGACACAACTGAACTTTAGCATTCCTTATCACCCGCAGACGGACGGGAAGACTGAAAGAGTAAACCAAATTGTTGAAGACATGCTTCGAATGTATGTCATGAACAGCCTGAACAAGTGGGAGGATTATCTACACCTTACAGAGTTTGCATATAACAACGGGTATTAGGCTTCCGCCAAGATGAGACCTTTTGAGGTACTCTATGGACAGAAGTGTAGGACCCTAGTTACTTGGGATAGTTTGGTGGATAGGTTCATGTTAGGGCCTGACCTATTATTGGACTTGGAACAGTTAGTTACCAACGTCCAGGGAAACCTTAAAGAGGCACAAGACCGTCAGAAAATTTATGTGGATAAGAAAAGAAAATCTTTAAAGACTATCAAGTAGGTGAGCATGTCTACCAAGGATGATTTTAAGGAACCATACTTATTTAAAAGTGTATAAATGTTGGTGAATCTTACCAATTCTGAAAACGCCAACTATAAAATGTTTGGTGATATTTTTCAAAAAATATTTTAATTTCCAGGTATTTTACATCGTTTATATAATAATTTGGCTATTTTTAGAGTGAAAAAATTTTACCCCATCAAATTTGGGCGAAACAAGGCTTCAAAAAATGTAAAATGGCGAATCTTTTTTGGAGAAAAATATTGAAAATAGCCCATGGGATAAATTTCGCCCCTAAAGTTATCCCTGATGTCTACTTGAAAGTGAAAGCAAAACGGAGCTCGTTGAGCTTAGGTAGGTGTGGTAAGTTAGCACCTAGATTTTGTGGACCTTTTGAAATTCTGGCTAAGAAAGGACCAGTGGCTTATGAACTAGCATTACTTGTGCACGTAAGAGTTCATAATGTTTTCCATGCATCTTTATTAAAGAAATATGTTTATGACACTAAGCATGTAATTGATTGGTCATTATTACAGGTGGAACCTGAGGGGGAATTTGCCCCTGAGATTTTGCATATATTGGACAAGAGAGAATTGCAGATTTGGAAGCATAGTGTAGTCCAATTGAACGTGCAGTGGAAGCACTTTGAGGTAGATGAGGCTACCTGGGAGAATAGGCCACCATGAGAAAGGCTTAACCCATCTTGTTTCAGGATATCATTCAGAATCCCTAGAACACTACGGACGATGTTGTACTAAGTGGGTAGGGATGTAATATCCTAAGTTTTGGACCTACCATTTATAGGCATGAGCCTATTGATCATGATGATTATATTGATGTTTTATTTTTATATTGGGTAAAAGACCCCACTGCATATGAACATGATGATTTGCTTTGTATATTGGGTGTAATCCAATTGTTGATGATATATATGTACATATAAGTTGGTTTTGTTGGGCGCGGAACCTGAAGCACATGATTGATGAAATGTTTTGTGTTGGGTGTGGACCCTGAAGCACATGATCGATGAGATTTTTTGTGTTGATAGAGAGGCTCTGGAGCACATGAGTACTTACATTTGTGTTGAGCATAAAGCTATGGAACACATGAAAATATAATTGGAAATGTTGGGCATAAGCTCTAAAGCATTCCATGCTGATGTTGAGCATAAGCTCTGGAGCATCGGATCCTTGGCCATTGTATCCCTAGATGTATCATACAAGTACAACCTAGCATTTAGTGTTGAGCAAGAGCTTTGGAATTGCACTATGTTTGTATCTCCCTATTATAAGCATTGAGTATGGGCCCTGGTAAGAGCTAGGGGTTACTAAAAAGATTAAAATCACCTTCGAGTGAAAATGACTCGAGAATAATATTGATCTCATCATACTTATTTTTAAGTGATTAAATGAAATTTTGAATTTATGTATTCTCATCAAGTACTGAAGAACAACCACGTTATACGAGGGAAATCCAACATGCAAGGAATTTTAGAGTTTCCTAGCCTAGTAAACTTGAGCCATTTATCTACTTGACCTTCATAAAGAAGTGTCGTTAAGTCTAGGGATCATGATACATGATGCCCAAAGACAAATGCTAACAAGTATTTTAATACTATGTATTTTATACATAGTATGTATAAAGAATTAATTATGATTAATTATATAATTGAATGAAGAAAGAAGAGAAACTCCACCAATTATTATTTATTATTAAAGGATTAATAAATAGTGAAATATCTATGAAATATTTACTAGGAACTAGTTAAAAGTTCCTAGATCAAGAATTGAAAATTACCCGAGTAAATTAAAAAGGGTTAAATCAAGAAATCCTTGATTTAACTAATCAAGGATTTCTTCATTTAACTACCCCTTTGACTAAAAAGTCTGTCTATAAAGACTCAAGCCAAGAAAAGGCTTGGGGTTCTGATTTTTATCTAAGAGAATTATTATTCTGCCTGTTTTTACTCTCAAGTGTTTTCTTGGAGAACTTTTCTTTCCAGGAAAAGAGGATTGATTCAGAACCGATTACCAGTTAGGAAACCCTACCTTAGGAGCTCTAAGCTACTTACAAGTTGGAGTCCAGTTCGAGGGGATCCGGATTTAAACCATGAATAGTTCTGGGTCATTGTTGGGTGGAACGTGGTAGTTCCCAAGTGATTTGGTCATCAAACATAGGTCAGATCTACCTTGAATTATTAATGCTAGTTATTTAAGTGTGCACGTGCAACCATTAACAAAGCTTAAAATTCAGGTATGAAACCCTTGGAGGCCTATTCTATTTCTTTCCTAAAGATTTATTACTATTTTTGTTAAGTAATGGCTGCAATGTAATTTCTAACCCTAATGGTTAATTTTTATGGTTAACAATCTGCTAGGGTTTGTATTTGTAATTTACTAATCATAGGATGGAGAATTTTTATTATATGTTGTTTATGTTCAGGGTTTATATCTATCATAAATGTTTCTGTATTAACTAGGTTTTGATCTTAGTATCATGTTTATACTTTGTTCTCTGTATTTAATACCCTGCTGACATATTCCATTTGTTAGCAGAGGCTTGCCCTAAGCTTTAAAGAAACTAGTTCAGTGGTAATTAATTAAAATATTAATTATGCTAACTAATAACAAGTATATATTATAAACTAGATCTACTAAGAACAGATTTCACATAATAAACAAGCTAATCAAATTATTAAAGACCTTCCAAGGTCTGTTTCACATCATCATTAAAACAACATACTTTACATAACTCGAATCAATGTTATAATTAATTAGAGGGATATTGTGACCATCCATGTGGTCCTTATCAAGACTCTGCCACAAAACCTATAGTCTTAACATCTATAATAAAATACCATAAATCACATGCATTATATCTTTAAAGGTCCCATATAATATTCATCATGAACATCCACCTATAATTTTACCAAGTAAACAATTGATATAACTCTGTATTAATAAACAGAGGTCTTGGTATCGACCCTTATGGGTTACAAATATAATTCATAAGCAAAATTAAACTCTACATTAAAAACATCTCTATAGTTCTTATTTAAGCAAGGAATTGTTCCTCTTAATAAGAAAACCCTATCTTATGCCAACACAGGTCGCGACATCGAATCCTATGGATGTTCGTGAACCAAGGTCAACATAATAATAACCTTAACATAAACCATTACTATAATCAAAATGCATAACAAAATCCATAGCTTAATACATAGTATCCTTTCTATTATTACATATAAAATGTTTTACCTTTTGGTATCACCTAGGCCCAAATCCTGAAGGTCGTATACCCAGTCACATCGGCCATGGCCAAGTTTCCAAACCCAATCACACAGTAATAATCACACAGTCACAATACAGTAACCAAAACAATATCTTGAGTTTTCCATAACCCTGGATGTTACAGCCATATCTTTTTAAATAAAAAAATTACATATTAAAATGCCAACTAAGCTATTGCAGTCGTTGGGAGAGGAACATGCCATTCATGGCATGGCCTGCACCCATTCTGAACCATTACAAAACTAGATTACAACACTCTGTATAATACACAATTTCCATTAACGCTAACGCAAAGCTTACGGTGGAAAGCCAACGGGCTATGACACCATTGCAACAATGGTGCATCCCATGGCATAATGCCTCAAGCTCTAGAAGCTTTCCCAAACATAAATTACAAATAATATAAATAGAGTGTTGTGCATACTTCCAAAACCCAAAATGCCACAATTATACACAGAGTAAATTCTACAGGCTTAAAGCTACAATCAAACCCAGCAAGTCAACATTTTAAAACATAGGATTAAAATAACTACACAGTCCCAAATTTACACAGTTTAATCTATTAAAATGCTGAACGAAATTTTATGCATCCTATACCAAAACACATTACAGTCTTCACATAAAATCCAACGTGTAGTATTTTTACATAGTCAGGCATGAATCCTCTTTTACAACAGTCAACGATGGCAAGCTGTGAGCTATGGCACCATTACAAGTAATGGTGCAACCACGGCTCAAAATGCCAAACCCCCCAATGAGATTCAAAACCTAGAGCAAGCTACATTACAAACCCTAAAGGCAGAGTTGACAAGTGCCATCTAAAACCCCAACCCTATAAAGAATCCCAACTCAGAAATGCCCAGAACGAGAGGATGCAAGTAAGATCTTGCTAGCAGGCTTACCATGGCCATGATGTAGCAACCCCAAATTGAAAGCGTAACTTTGTGCAAACCCCGGAGCGCCTTCGTTTTCACCGGCAATCAAATCAATGATGGCATGAGAAGCATGACCATGCCATGAATAAAACAATGAAGCAATGTGTTTACATAGAGCCTGGTGGTTAGCTACCTGCAAATCGATGGAGGTCGCCTCCCTTCTCTAGCTGTGCAGAAGCCACATTAAACCCCAATGGCAAAACCACATAATGCACAAAAAATGAATGCCCAAATCCTTTTCCAAGTGTTTTCACACACCACAATGGCATTATTGGCACCAGCTGGTGGCCATTAACGCATTCATAAACCCTCACCATAGTTTATGAATCAACGTTATATTACATATCAACCAAGTCATAATTTTAAACCCTGATATTTTCGTGGTGCACACTATATCCTATAGTTTCTCCACCTTCTAATGTTAGCGCAGACATATTTCCAATGACATGGTATTTATACCATAGTCTTTCAACTCCAAAGTGTGCGTAGACTTAACACTATGGTATAGTGTTTACATTTTTATCCCCCTAGCATCAAAGTAATGTGTTGGTACATGCCATTTTGCTAGTTCATGTAGGTAGCATTTGTGCATAGGTATTTAGTCTAGTTTTTGTAGTATTTAGGAATCATGGCAAATGTAGTATGCCATGATGTCCTCTCTAGGAAGAACAAGCTTAAGTTTCCAAACTCGTAACCAAGGCAAACCTGCAAAATAGAAACAAGAGAACTGTAATTAATTAACCAAGAGATAGATAATATATAATGGTAAGGACAGTAAGTTAATTCACAGCATCTAGTTAATTAACTAAGAAAGATAATTAATGAACATAAGGCTTACCTGAGTCGAAAAATGGAACAGTAATAAAAGTGCAAGGCATAACCGGAAGTATAACTAGGAACTGAATTTCTTCAAGTAACCAAATAATCTTGATGTCGCAAAAGTAACCTGTAAGTCAATAAATAAGGTGCCTTAGTTCGAATGAACTAAGTAAGCCTGCATAACGAAGAACGACCTTACCTCTCAGATCGTCATGGGAGAACAAGTCGCGCCCCTCCACCACTTTTTTCCCATCAACAAAGTAAAGTTAGTTTTTATTAAATAAACAAAGTACACATGTGCAAGAGTAAGACAATGATCTATACAATTCATTAATTCACCGACAATAATAACTAAGATGTATCAATAGTTTAAATAATAGAATTAAGACATAAGAAATAAATGAACTAATAATCACTGAATGGATAAGAGAATAACAAGACAGTATGGGCAGTTTCTGAAGAGATTGCAAGTATAAGTAGCACATGTTATTCCGCACGAGTAATAATGATCCCCTTTGGGTAGTTTTCAATAGACTATAAAAAAATTTTACTATCAATTTTTGGGGACATTATAAAGGACTGGAATACCTACACCTAGGTTGCATCCCTAAGATAATTCACATGCATATCAAGAGTGCCAACATCCTTTAGATAGCAAGAGTTCCAACATCCTTTTAGATAGCAAGTTGAACGGAAAACTAGCTGATTTTGCTCTTTCAAAAATTACAATTGATGGAGATGCTACTCATGTTACCATTGCCGTGAAAGGAATTGCAAGATACCTGGATCCAGAGTACATCACACATACACGATTTCCACTCTCAATGTTAAATGAATTGAAATAATTATTAAAAGCAGAAGCAAATTCATTTTTGTTTTCATAATTCTTGCTAAGCTAAGTTTTTCGGGACCTAACTATTGAGGACACGATTTTGCAGGTATTACTACACTCAAATGTTGACAAATAAAAGCAATGTGTATAGTTTTGGAGTAGTTTTACTGGAGATCATATGCGGTAGACCACCCATAGATCTAAATCTACCTGACTTGGAGGAACTAAACATCGTTCGGTGGGTAACAATTCAACTAAGGTTTCTTGTGTATCAATGATCCAAATTTAAATATTGAACATTAGATGCTGATTATTTTTATAATTATTTGCATATTTACAGGTGCCACCATACCTACTTGAGATGGATGAAAATGGTGGCAATATAACATAAATTGTAGACAAAAGGTTGGGTGGAGTTGATGACATGAAATCCATATGTAGGTTTTCCAAAGTAGCAATGAGATGTGTTCAAGCTGAACCATCTTCTAGGCCGAGCGTCAGTGAGGTGGTGGTGACAGAGCTGAAAGCTTCTAGTCCAATTTTAGAAAAGACAACTGCTATAGAAAGAGGGGATTTATCAAACCGATCATGGTAGTGAGCCCAAAGGAATGGCATGGGGTGAGAATAGTTGGACCAACCTTCGAATGTGGGGAGATAATATCCAACTAACCACAAAGTGTAGTTTTTTGTCTTTTTGTTGTTTTTTTAATAGGCATTTACATATTATCTTTGATTTTGGATCAACAAAGTGTAACACCTATATTAGGGAATTATTTTATGGTAGGTCATAAACTTCAGTTAAAGTTAAAGGGTGGTTAAAAAATTTTGTAACAACTTGTTTTTGTTTTTTAATATTAATTTTTCTTAATGAAATAATATTTGCTTTGTGTTTATATTAACTCTAATAAAATGGTATGAATAATAGATATAAAATTATATATTTTATCATTTATTTAATAGCTAGCAATCTTCACAAAATTAAGTGGTCGGTTGTGTCTATCAACTTTCACCGGGGCCACTTTATATATTAGCTATGTTAGTTTATTATACCTGCTAAAAGCAAAAATATATATTATAATCTTTTAATAATAAAAAATGTTTTGACTTTTAAAAATTAAAAAATTTATTATTAGGTTAAATGTTAGAATTAAAAAATAATAATTACGCCAAAGGTGTATATATGTTAGAATTTTGGGGGTTGACTACCATCTATGCTTTTTCATTTAAGGACGAGAGTGAGACAAGTGTACTTTCTAGATTGATTCTATGGGCGTCGTCCAAGATTAAATGAGAATGAGACAAGTGTACTGTTTAGATTGATTCTATGGCTGTCGTTCAAAATTAATAATTAATAATTTAAAAAAAAAGGAAAAAATAACTTAATTAACATGTGATAAGTACATTTAGTGATAGTTGTAAAAATTAAAATTAATCTTCAACTATTTGATTATTAGATACAACTACTAGCTTAAAACTCTCATTAGAGAGAATTTGAGGTCAAAAATGGGCCTCAAAAGGACTAAAATGTACTATAAAAATCAACCAATTACATTCTAGTAGATGACATCATCCCCCATGGTTGAGGTGGCATTGCATGAGTTAAGAATGCTTATTTGTCACATTTTCTATGGTGGATGAAACCCATAGTTAACCAAGGTAGTGGTACAAGTACTTTTAAGTCATAAAGTGAAGTACTCACAATAAAAGTCATTTCACACTTTCTCATAAAATAATATTATTGTTATTTTCAAGTAAAGTACTCACAATTCACTTTCTCATAAAATAATATTATTGCCATTTTCAAGTACAGTACTCATAATTCATAAAAATGTCTTTTCACATTTTAAAAAAAAATAATATATTGTCATTTTTATGTTTTTTAATTTTAAATTATATATTCACTCAATTGTATTTAATATCATAATGTCAAACATATATATATATATATATTAAATCTTGTATTTTTAAAATAAATTAAATTCATGAATGATATTTATATGAAAAAAATATGTTAGTTATGCATATAAATTAAATTCATTTTTGTTTAATTTTATTTACAAGTTCAATACAAATAAATGTTAAAGGACAATCATTTTTTTGGGAATTTACAATGAATCTTAGTCACATCATTATAGAGTTATTTTATTAATTTTATTTATAGTCAATTTAGAAAAGTAACTCAACCATGGTTGTTTATATTGTGCATAAAAAGTAGTGTAGGAGATGAGTTGTCATATATACCTACCCCATAAAACCCCTACCTCATAATATTTTAATATATCTTATATTTTTGTAGTGCATCTCTTAGGAGGCCCATTTTTGACCTCAAATTATCTCTAATGATCGATTATTAGATACAACTATTAGCTTAAATACAATTATTCTAGAACTATTAGCTTAACTTCAACTCTGATCACAGTTATATTGGATAACTATTAGCTTAACTATTATATACACTATTAGTTTAACTCCAATGATTCTACAACTATTAGCTTAACTTCGATTCTAATCACTTAAGGATTAGTCCAACTGCATTTGGCATCTAGGAGTCTAGATGATGTGAGTTATGTAAGAGTCGAGCTCTAATAAAATAGTTGGAACTCCTAATAAACTCCTAATAAACTCCTACATATCCTAGTTTGACATCTAGCTAATATAAAGTTCATATTACATGTTTAGATTTTCAATTCTTTAGATTTTCGATTCTTATAAGATGTTTAGCTTAACTTCAACTCTAATCGCGGTTATATTGGATAACTATTACTTTGTTCCAATAGTGATACAACTATTAAAATAAATTAAGATGAACTCCATCTCTTAGCATGAGAAGTTGACCTTGATTGCATTGAAACCATGCACCAAGAATAATCACTTACGTAATGTGCAAATTATGTGACAATTGAACTCCATATGGAACTTGGGAGTCGAGTTAATGTGCATAAGGCATAGTCTAAGCTTTATATTAACTAAATTAAATTAACTATTAGCTTAACTCCAATTATGATACCACTAGAGCCTAGCTTAAACTATGAGCTTAACAACCATAAATTAAGTTGTTATATTAGCTTAACTATTAGATACAAGTAATTGACACATTCTTTAGTAAAAAAAGCATTATCAATATGTCAAATATATACCTTCCTGGATATTTCAAACATATTAATCTTAGTAATATGGTTAGTGCTAGTTTTAATTTAAAAAAAATACTTAGGGTGGGTTGGTTGTCCTTCCATACTTGTTTTAAATTATTCAATATTTCGCGACCTCACGGTTATTTTGGAATGGAATGTTCAGATACAAAAGTATTAATAATAAAACTTATTAGTGACCACCTCCATTTGAGTAGAAAATCGAGACTTTTGCAAGATGACAAATGAGATTTCATTCGAAATCATGGAGTTTATTGGATGATAGAGTTTATGGTAATTACATTGTTGAAGCGATAAAGGGAAAGAAGTGACCGATTGAGCCAAAGCGTGGAGTGCATGAACAATCTGATGGATGAATGTTAAGCATAACACAAAATAAAATTGTTAAATGTTAAAGTACTCAATCATAAATATATACATATATATAAGGGGTGGCAGGAGCGGGTGGGATCCTTTTGGATCCCGGAGGACAAATAGAACTAGACTTCGCTTAGGGGCTAGGGAATAAGAATAATAATGGGGCTGAGTGGCTGGCGCTTCTTCAAGGCCTGGAGTTTCTTCACTCTCAAAATTATCGAAAGGTTCTAATCTTTGGAGACTCAAAGCATGTTATCTCCAAAATGATCAATGGTTACCCCATGGGAGCTGTTAATTGTCGACGCCTGTATAAAAAAGCAAAGCTCCTTATGCATAATTCCTATCAGCCTCTACACATACTTCGGCTCAACAACTCTGCTGCGGACATAATGGCTAATTTGGGAGCCTCTCTCCCATAAGGCCACTACAGGAAAAATGGGAATCCCATCATTCACAAACATATTCCATAATGCGGCCGCGGGCTATCCCCATTCAACACCCTCTCATGTTAAAAAAGAACCTTGTGTATGGCCTCACGATGAGGATCAACCTCTCGACTAGTCCTTCTCTCCTCCTTCTCTTCTTTTGCTTTATTGGCCCCTCTCCCCTCCTTCTCCTTTTAACCTTTCTCCCCTTCATCAGACGTGCCTCTCTCCATCCCCTAACCTTTTCCCTCCCCCATCCCCTCCTCCTTATTCCTCCAACCTTACCTTACTCCACTCTCCAGCGCCCCCTTGCTGCTGTCCTCCATCTCGAGATTCCACCCGCCAGCGCTCCTCATTTAAGAGACAGTCCTCCGCCCCTGGCCGCGTGGCATGTTCACAGCTCCCTCCATCCCACGGTCGATACCGCATTAAAATACCTGAAGCCATGGGTTAATGGAACTACCTCCTCGCACGCTCAAAGTCCATTCCACCTTTACTCCTTGTCTTCCCTCGCAAGTAACATGGCTCTCCATATCAATTCACCTATCGGTCCCGGGTTGCATGAAGCTGTGCGTATCCTTTTGAAAATTGTTTCAGGCATCGGAGAAGGGGGGTTGCAAGGCCTCCCCTGGCAGGCTCTTCCTTACATTTGATTTGTAGTGAAGGAGTGACTCGCACTTGCAGCCTTCTCCATCTGTTCTTGCAGCCATCTTACAGTGTCATGGACTGCCAATTGTGGCTCAGGTTTCCCCTCAATTTCTGGTAATTGGGGTCGCGGCGTGGTTTTAGGCTGCCACTACTCGGGGTGGCAGGAAGGCGCGGTGGGCACCCTGGTTTGGCGTGGAGAGTTTTAATTGCACAAGGAGCTTCTTGCGGTATTTTTCATCCTGAGGCAGTGAGTCAAACCAACGAACCTGACAGTCCAGGCCTCCTCATTCAGTTGGAAAGAGTCAGCATCTCAACACAGGCAAGCAATATGGCACAGCGAGGCGACAACGCAGGTATTATGGACCTCAAGAAGAATTTGCAGAGAATGTATGAACTGCTTTCCATAAGTGTAATGGATAACAAGGAAATGGCTAAGGAAGTGAAGAGCATGAGCGAAACTGTGAGTTACACCTCACTACAGATAAGCAATCATGACTCCCGCATAGATGACAACGAAAGCAACCTCCGTGGAATCATGGGCAAAGTCGATAGGATACAAGAGGACCTCCAACGCTTCATGGCCATGAACCAGAGCAGCAAGGCATTTGGGGATACTGCTGAAGCCGCGCAGCCTATGGAAGAGGAGTCAGTAGCACAACCAAGACGCAACAGAGGCAACGCTTAATTCTGGTTTTTTATGTTATGGCTGAATGTTTTTTTGTCTCTTAATTTGTAATCAGTATGTCCAGGTATATACTACCAACAGTATTAGATGTTTTGAACAAATGCTGCATGAAGTTTTTTGGAAAATCTCATGGATAGGATCTATTTTGAGCCCTTTTGGTATACATGAACATTTTATAAATACCCCTACTGTATTGAATGGCTGTGCACAGCTAGCTTTTATA